>PIJE02003610.1:0-10999 GCA_002895965.2 Coryphaenoides rupestris | reverse complement strand
AAGGGGAGAAAACCCCACTGGATTGACTATTATAGTCAGTACTAATGCTGAAGCTGCGCCTACTGAAGAAGATGTTGTTCGTATGCAGGAAAAAGCTGGAGTTTATGAGCAAAACATGTGGCTAAAGAGGGGTGCTGTACGCACACCCACAGGGTTATGGAGAACCCATGATGGGATGTTGTTGGCACCAACGGCATTGTTAGGTTTGCTTATCACTAATGCGCATGGTTTTGACCATTGCGCAAGGGGGGAAGTAATGAGGAAAATTCGAAAACAAGGTTTTTGGTCACCATACTTGCAAACGATGGTTGATAATCAACTTAATGAATGTGAAATATGTGCAAAAATAATGTAAGAAAAACTATCACTACTCCATTGGGACACATTCCTACACCTGAGGGACCATTTAGACATTTGGTCATGGACTATGTGGACATGATTAAGAAGGTAAATGGAAAAAGATACATGTTAGTAGTCATAGATAGATTCAGTAGATGGGTAGAGGCAGTCCCATCAAAAGATCAAAGTGCGGCTACTGTCATCAAATTCTTGACTAGAGAAGTCATGCCAAGGTTTGGAATTCCGACAGAAATAAGCTCAGACAATGGCTCAGCGTTTATTCAGAAAACTGTAAAACAGGTAATACAGCAGCTGCATATCAAACAAAGGTTAGGTTGTGTGTATCATCCTCAGTCGCAGGGAATGGTGGAAAGGGTGAATGGGACACTCAAGACAAAAATAAACAAAATATGTGCAAGTGCTAAATTGAATTGGATAGATGCACTGCCACTAGCACTAATGAGTTATCGCATGCAGGCTAACAGAATGACGCATCTAACTCCACATGAAATGCTTACGGGTCGACCCATGCCTGCACCTACCATTAGAGGACCCCATAAGGGACCTCCATTGGAGCAATTACAAATGGAGATAAGGGAATATATTAAACAACTTACTGCTATACATAGGCTTATATTCCAACAGGAAAAAAGCAGAGTTCCAGAGCCAGAAGACGACCCACCAAGGGGGGTGGAGCCCGGTGATCAGGTCTACCTGAGGGTGTTCAGGAGACACTGGAACGAGCCAAGGAGAGAAGGGCCATACAAAGTGGTCAGAGCAACGCCAACAGCTATCCAGGTGGAAGGGAACACCACCTGGTACCATCTCAACCACTGCACCAAAACCACCCAGCCAAAGACGAGGGAGGAGCTTGGAAAAGATCGGGATGCAGACGCATCCAGACCTAGCCAACCGCCCCAGGAAGGCCAGACCCAGCCCAGTCAGGAGCTACAGCACCAAAGCAAGGATGCTGAAACTGATGAGTATGCTCCTAATACTCTACGGGCTCTGGCAGATGCCATCGGTCCAAGGGTGGAGCCAGAGGAAGGAGGAAGAAGCACCAATAACACGGCAGACCTGGGATAGCCAGGTATCGGGAGACAGCACTAGGGAGTATATGAAAGTGTTGCAGAAACAGCCAGTCTTGAGATTTTTGGGAAGAGTAAACAAACTAAGAGAGAAGAGGTCAGAAAAACTGGTCTTACGAGCACAGATACCCCCACAGGAATTAAAAAAGGATAATGACCAATGGACTTTAGCTGTCATGTTAGGTGAAGACAGGCTATGTTCAGAAGCTACCCATAAAAGGTTTGGGACAGTAACTGTAGGAACGGATCAGTGTGAAATAAATATCTGGAAAGGAAATGAATATTGGTGTTTGACAGTAACAACAGAAAATCAGTGGGACCAGGTCAATAATAAATATGAAGTAGAATTGAGGAGAGGTCAGTTTGGAATCAGTGTAGAGTTGGAAATAAAAATAGATCTTAAACAAGAAATTGAAGCCCCTTGCATGTTCCAAGAACAATATGGTACAGCTGCTACATCTGAACAAAGCAAATCAGAACAAATCTTAATACCGGTCACTGATAGGTCAGGCAGTACCCCAGGTACTAATGGAATGGATCCAACTTTGGTTGCTAGTGAGGTAGATTCAACTTTAGTTACTAATAGAGTAGATCTAACTTCGGTTAAGAAAACAACGGTTACAAATGAACCAACAAATGTCCCAACAACAAATGGGATAGAAACTACTTTATGGAGTGGAGTAAAACGTACAATAACGACACAAGCGGAGGTGGTAATAACCCCAACAGTGACCCCAAAAGAGAATAATGTCACTACAAAGATGACTACAGTATCAACATTTAATTCTGAGATTATTACAGATAGGATTACAGCATCAACGCTTGAATTTGAGATGTTTGAAAAACAAACAATTATTCCTGAGGAAAAAGAGGAAGCTAAAAGTAATAATAACTCCTCGAAATCAAGAGCGACAAGACAGTCCAGTCCTGAATCCTTTGGAAATACAATTGTGATAAAAACTAAAGACTGGTTGTATAAACAGGCAAAAGCAAACAGTTGGTATAAGTGGGTGGCATTCACAGGAGAACAAGTAAAAAGAACAGACTGTTATATGTGTTCTAGAAATCGCCAAGATGCATTGTACATAACAAATACTAAATATAGTTGGACATTATGTGGAGAAGAGTTTAAAGCAGATACAAATAGAGACTCAGATAATAATAAAATTACATGTTCGGCGCAATGTTTAATATACACGGGATCAAGTAACTACAGCAGATACCACCATGGAAAAAATTGGGGCAGTGACTCTATGTCCAGAGTCATGAAAATATGTAGAGAAATTGACATAAGTCTGTCCAATGAAATTAGTGATTTAACAATACCTGAAAAGGATGATTTATACATAGAGCAGGGATTAGAATGCTACCAAAATGATGAAGGAAATGTGGAAGCCGAGGACGTAGGCATGATATCAGAGGACCTATGTGACATGATTTGGAATATTACAAACGATTGTGAGGCCCTATATGCGCGACCATTGGCTGCTATAAAAGGTGGCCGAAGAGCAGACAATCTTATGATATATATGATACGATTGTGGAGGAATTGTGTGTACCAAGTACAGGATGGAGTGGTGGCTGATCAGTTTTGGATCTGCGGCAAAAAGGAGCTCCGCTCCACACTCCCTAAATTTTGGAAAGGTAGATGCGCAAGAGTACAAGCAGTTACGGAAGTTGTAATATTACCTTCTCTGGAGGAGGAAGACTCTAGCCTAGAAACTAATGAATTACGCAGGCATAGAAGAGCTTATGAGACGGACCCAGATGTAACAATTGACCGCATAGGACAACCCAGAGGCATACCCAATAAATTCAAGGCACGAAATGAGATAGCAGCAGGATTTGAAGCAATAATACCAGCAATAGGTGTGTCTAAGAATGCGGAATGGATTAATTATATCTATTATAACCAGCAGAGGTTTATTAACTACACTGACGATGCGTTATCTGCTTTAGGTGCACAATTGAAAGCTACAAGCGCTATGGCTTGGCAAAATAGGCAAGCCTTAGATTGGTTGCTGGCAGAAAAAGGAGGAGTGTGTGCTCTCATAGGAGACATGTGCTGCACCTTTATCCCAAATAATACCGCTCCTGAAGGCTCATTCACAATTGCAATGACAAAACTTAAGAAACTAAGACAGGAGGTGACAGACAACGCAGGACATGGTCAAGATTGGTTTTCATGGTTGAATTTTAGGATGGGAAATTGGGGAGGCATGTTGATGAAAATAGGTGTGACACTCTTGGTAGTAATAATAATAATGGGATTGATTTTTTGTTGTTGTATTCCCATACTGAGATCCACGATAGCGTCTAGGATGGAAAAAGAGATGATCCTCAGAGTGGGAGACATAGTTGAGTCAAAAAGGTTGGAATGGGAGTATGTGGGAAAGAACGGCCATGGTGATGATGACGATGAGAGGTATGGGCCAATGAAGGCTTAATCTCTGAAAGACGATTGAACTCCCCGAGAAGGCTCACATATGATCATGCTAGTAACCTTTCCATGTGAGCCACATCAGCGACCTGAAGACAAGGAAGAGATAAACTACAATACTGCCCAAAACCCCACATATGCAACAGACACAAGGACAGGAAGAGCAGGAATTGAAAGAAAGAACAATTGTTCCATTTGGACAAGACGGCATAAAGAAGACATGTAAAAGAGTTCCAGAAAACTGTAACATGATGTGAAATGATAATTGGGGACTTCCGGTTTTGCAATGTAAGAGGTCGGCCACGCTTTGGGACAGCTCCCGCATATTTCACAATTTACGTGCACCATTTTGACGTTTACCCTATTTGACCGTATTAATTATTTAAAAAGTAAACTTGCCTACATTTCGAAACGATTCAACTGGCTTACAATGTCGAGACAACAGCGACAGGGAAAAGATTCTGCTTCAACTCAAGCAGCATCAGCAGCTAAGATGGCGGAGTCGCTAACCGTTGCTAGCCTGGTGCAGGAACTTGAAAAACACAAAGTAAGCTTGGCCGCAGAACTCAAGACGTTCCTCACGACATCTTTGGAGACCTCCCTTACACCTATACGGACGTCTCTCGAAACCATCAACGAGGCATTGGACTCTCACAACCAAAAGATGACGACCATTGAAAATACACTCACCACACATAGTGATGAGCTAACCGAGCTAACAACAAGACTTGATCAGTTGGAGAAAGCCAATGCTGCACTAGCATCCAAAGCAGAGGACCTTGAGAATCGTTCCAGACGACAAAATGTAAGAATCGTTGGCTTACCTGAAGGTCTGGAAGGAGGTTCACCTTTGGAATTCATTTTGAAGCTTCTCCAAACAGTTATTGGAAATAATGTTTTCCCCACATCTCCAGAGCTGGACAGAGCGCACCGTACACTAGCTCCAAAGCCTGCCTTGGGACAACGTCCGCGAGCCATCATGGATAGGACAAGTATTTAATTAATTATTTGATTCAAAAGCCAGAGGGGCTTCCATTTTAATTTCTAAAAAAATTCAGTTTATATCAGAGAGCATAGTACCTGATCGTAATGGGCGCTTCATCATTGTTTCAGGCAGATTATTCCACTTACCTGTTACATTAGTCTGTGTGTACGCTCCTAACTTTGATGACCTTGAATTCATGGCTACGCTCTTATCCACTATTCCAAATACTATATATCCACTATATATCATTTAATTTTCGGAGGGGAACTAAATTGTGTAATGAACACTCAGCTGGATCGCTCAAGCCCCAGAGTGACCAATCTATCAAAAATGGCAACAACATTACAGTCATTCATGGAGGATTATGGAAGCTGTGACCCCTGGAGATTCTTACATAATGACACCAGAGCCTACTCATTTTACTCGCATGTACATCATGCCTACTCAAGGATAGATTATTTTTGTATCGATAAAGAATTACTACCATCTATTCAGCGATAGTCATATCAGATCACTCCCCTGTATTGATAGATTTCAGATTTGATTCTCCATCAGTGGGAACCCCACAATGGAGACTCAATACATCGCTATTGTCCAATGATACCTTCTGTTCTACCATAACACAAGCTATTGAAGACTTTTTGTGTTTTAACTACTCAGAAGAAATTAATTCCTCATGACTTTGGGAAACCCTAAAAGCTACCATCAGAGGACAAATCATTTCGTACTCCTCTTACTCTAATAAGGAACGCAGAAAGACACAAACAGACATAACCGATACAATATCGGTTATGAAAAACGAAGTTTTTCCCTGGCACCAGCGAGGCCTGTAATAGATGTGCCTTTGTCCCATCTGACCTAGCCCATACCTTCTGGCTATGCTCAAAGCTAACAGGATTCTGGAAGAACTTTTTCAAGATTATATCTGAGGTTATAGATACAGATATCACTCCCTGTCCACTTATTGCTATATTTGGAGTTCCCCTGAACCACTCTGAATTTAGTAAACAGAAATTAAATGTTTTAGCATTTGGCCTCTCTGATTGCCCGCAGATGTATCCTTCTACACTGGAAGTCACCCAAACCCCCAGCAGATAAGTCTTGGGAGACTCAAGCTAGAAAAGATCAAATTTTCACTTAGAGGGTCGACTGGGAAATTCTACACTACATGGCAGCCTCTCCTCTCATATTTTGATAATGTAACTACGACCCCTGCCACTTAGAGATAAACAAAACTTTCATATATTTTCTAAAAAAATGTTTTAACCAGTTGTACTGTTGCAACAATGTCAATGTACAGATACAAGTTGTTTGATGTGATACATTGATGGAGAAAGGTGGACCAACTTGGGGTGGGAGATTGGGTGGGTTTTAAGTGTTGTATGTGTTTTTTATTTGTATTATTATTATTACTACTTTCTTTTCTACCTTTTCCTACATGTATGTATGTTTGTTTTAAAAAACAAACAAACTGATGGTCACACATGTAAACGTACAAGATTTATGTTATTTGATGTGATGTGTTCCAATAAACAAATTTATAAAAAAATAAAAAAAGTTTCTTGTCAATGGTTTTTATGGTTTGAGTTCTTTGGCAACTTCTAAACTTTGTCCAAGTAGAAGTATGTGTGGCTCAACGGTATTGCTAGCTTTCTTTGTGAAATAAATTGTAGCTATTCTGTCCTCAATGTGTGTGTCTGTACACAAATGGACAGATAGCGAACACGTTCCAAGAAAAGTCAGAGGCTGGAGTAGAAATAACAGCAATCTAAACAATATTTATACAAATTCATCCAAATGATATGTAAATAGCTGTACACAAGCTGCAACCATCCTATGAATAATGCACATTAAGTTCACCAGCTTAAAACATTAATTGAAATGGTATTGGCTTACTTACAGCAGGAAACTATCAAATAGCTTAACATTGGCAGTGTTTACATTTAAATAACCAAAATATTTAAATGTATTGTGTTACGATTAACTGAAGATAAATACAACTTACACGTGAAGCTTTCAAAGGCACAAAAACAAAGAAGGGAAACGGATTGTGCAGCGTCTGCAGTAATGCGGGCACTGTACCGGTCCGTTGTGGTGAAGAGGCAGCTGAGCTCAAATCAGATGCCCAAACCACCTCAGCTGAGATGGTTTGGGCATCTGATTAGGATGCCCTAGGCTGGAGGGATTATATATCTCATCTGGCCTGGGAACGCCTCGGGATCCCCCAGGAGGAAGAGTGTGGCTGCCACCACGACCGGGCCCCGGATAAGCGGATGAGAATGGATGGATGGATGGATGGAAAAAATAAGGTGGCTAGAGCTGCAGGCTAACCGCATGTAGTGTAACAAAACATTTCCTGATCTGAGCCTCTGAACTATGAACTGGCAGAGTCACATGACCAACCAATCAAGCAAAAACCGGGAGCTAACAAAATACTAATGCACTACTTCAAACGGCCACTAGGGGAAGAAATACATCAGATAGAAATTCCTGAGAATGACTGTCTCAGAGACAGGCCTCAGGAAGGTCTTTGCTGACCCAGACTTTGTCACCTTAAGTTCGACCTTCCTGACCTTTCCATCTTGGTCGGGGAATGTCTTTGTGACCAGAGCCATGGGCCACTCGTTCCGCTTCACTTGGTTATCCTTAAGCAGGACCAGGTCACCTTTCTTGATATTAGGCCATATGTCCTGCCACTTGCTGCGGCTTTGAAGTGTTAGAAGGTACTCTGTCTCCACTGCTGGTGGTGGAGTTCTTTGCTGTCGAAGTTTCCCGGAGGGGGAGGGTAAACACACCCCTTCTGAGTCAGGATTGAAGCAGGGGTCAGGAGAAAGGGCGACTCTAGGTCTGAAGAGATGGGTGCGAGTGGCCTGGCATTGATGATTGCTGTGACCTCTGCCATTAAGGTGGACAACACCTCATGAGTGAGGCATGAGGGGCTGGTTTGCTTGAGCATGGAGTTGAGTATGCGTCTGGAGATCCCAATCATTCGCTCCCAAACTCCTCCCATGTGTGAGGAATGAGGAGGATTGAAGACCCAAGAGCAGCCTTCTTCACCCAAGTACTTCCTGACATTAGGCTCTTCAGGATTTGTGAGGAGTACATTTACATTTACATTTAGGGCATTTGGCAGACGCTTTTATCCAAAGCGACTTACAAAGAGTACATTTGTTGAAGGAGAGGCAGGAATATATCACTGTGGTACCTGAAGATAGGAATAGAGCTGTTTTTGAGCATTCCTATTTACGAATAGGAATAGAACGGGTTTCATAATTGCTAAGTTGCCTGCATAAGTAGCTGGGCAGGCGTGCAATTTTAAGCATGCTACAACATCTGAGAACGAACAACAATGCTAAGTGCCATTAATAAATGTCAAGACGTACAAACACGCAGGTTAGTGCTGGGATTATCGGAGGAGGGTTATGTAGAGTCCAGGTGAACTCTGAACAGGTGGGTCTTGAGTCTCTTGCGGAAGCTGGCGAGCGACTCGTCGTCCTGACATGCGCCGGGAGCTCATTCCACCACTGCAGAGCCAGAACCGTGAAGAGTTGGGACTTGGAAGAAGGTGATACCAGTCGTTTGGCAGAAGTTGCCGAGCGGCGTGCTCGGGCTGGGGCGTAGGGTCTGACTAACGTTTGGAGGTAGGTAGGGGCGGTTCCGATGACCAGAGTCTTGAATCGAACGCGAGCGTTTACCGGGAGCCAGTGGAGGACGTGGAAGAGAGGGGTTACATGGGAGAATTTTGGTAGGTTGAACACGAGGCGTGCTGCTGCGTTCTGGATGCGTTGTAAGGGCTTGATTGTTGAGGCGGGGAGTCCAGCCAGGAGAGAGTTGCAGTAGTCGAGACGAGTGATAACGAGCGCTTGGACCAGGATCTGCGCTGCTTCACGTGTGAGGAAGGGCCGGATCTTCTGGATGTTGTAGAGAGCAATTCTACAAGATCGGGCCACAGAGGTAATGTTGGCGTTGCAGGACAGCTGGTCATCCAGTACCACGACAAGGTTCCTTGCCGTGGGTGCAGGGGAGACTTCGATGTCCTCGATGGTGACAAGTAGGTCCATCTGAGGGCAGTCTTTCCCCAGTATGAAGAGAAGCTCAGTCTTGTCGAGGTTGAGCTTCAGGTGGTTGGCGGTCTCCATCTGCTGATGTCGGCCAGGCATTTTGAGATGCATGTTGCGATGTGGGTGTCTGAGAGGGGGAAGGAAAGAAACAGTTGGGTGTCATCAGCATAGCAGTGGTAGGAGAAGCCGTGGGATGTGATTACAGAGCCTAGAGATCTAATGTATAAAGAAAACAGAAGGGGTCCCAGTACTGAGCCTTGGGGTACAAGGGTGCAGGGTCTGGACAGGGAGCCATTCCATGTGACCTGATAGGTGCGATCTGTCAGGTAGGAAGTGAACCAGGATAGCGCAGTTCCAGCGATGCCAAGCTCTGCCAGGGTGGAGAGGAGAATCTGGTGGTTCACTGTGTCGAAAGCGGCGGACAGGTCAAGGAGGATGAGCACGGATGAGAGGGAAGAGCTTCTGGCGTCACGAAGGGACTCTGATACTGCGAGCAGGGCCGTCTCCGTGGATTGCGCCACTTTGAAGCCTGACTGATGAGGGTCGAGCAGGTTGTTCTGGGAGAGATAGGATGATAGTTGGGTGGAGACAGCACGTTCTATGGTTTTGGAGAGGAATGATAGGAGAGACACAGGTCTGTAGTTTCGGGTCTCGGTGGTGTCCAGGGTGGGTTTCTTAAGGAGTGGCTTGATTCTGGCAGTCTTGAAGGCAGTCGGAAAGAGGCCTGAAATGAGGGAGGTGTTAGTTAGGGTGGTGAGGAAGGGAAGGATGTCGCCCGAGATGTCTTGGAGAAGAGAGGATGGGATTGGGTCAAGGGGGCAGGTGGTGGCATGGTTGGATGTCACAAGCCTGTTGACTTCTTCAGAGGAGAGGGGGTTGAAGCAGGTAAGGCTGGTAGGGGTGGGTGAAGGGGGAGGGAGGGAAGAAGCAGGGGTGAAAGAGGAGGTAATGTCCTTCACCTTCTTTGTAAAGTAGGTGACAAAGTCATCAGCCGAGAGGGAGGAGGCAGGAGGAGGGGAGGGAGGGTTGAGGAGGGAGGAGAACATGGAAAAAAGTTTCCTGGGGTTGGAGGCGGAAGAGTTGATCTTTGTATGGTAGAAGGCAGATTTGGCTGCTGACACAGTAGAGGTGAAACGTGAGAGGAGGTGGAGGTAGTGAGAGAGATCACCAGCAGAGTCAGATTTTTTCCATTTTCTCTCAGCTGCCCGCAACTCTGTTCTATGAGCCCGCAGAGTTTCGGACAGCCAGGGAGGTGGAGGAGAGGCTCGTGCTGGTCTGGAGGTAAGTGGACAGAGTGAGTCGAAGGAGGAGGAGAGAGAGGAAGTCAGAGTGGAGGACGCTTCCTCTACTGACAAGAGGGAGAATTGTTGGGGGGGTGGTAGTGAGGAGAGGACAGTTGCAGAGAAGTAGAGGAGAGAGAGTTTTCAGGTTTCTACGGGAGGTGACGATGTGAGGCGTAGTATGTAGGGAGGTGGGAGATTTTAGCGGGAGGGAGAAAGCAACAAAATGGTGGTCAGACACAGGGAGGGGAGTATATGCAACTCCTTGCAGGTGCATGTGAAGTTAGTTCCACTGTCAGAACGGATTTGCTTAGCTGGTCCTCGCAGAGCAAAGAATCGCCGCAAAGCATTGATGAAACTTGATGTGTCCATTGCCTCGATAAGTTCTATGTGCACGGCACGTATGTTCATGCAGGTGAAGAGTACAGCCCACCGCTTGCTGTGAGCCTGACTTCCGCGGGTACATCTTGCGGTGACAGCCCAAGGGCCGAACACGTCCACTCCCACGTAAGTGAAGGGTGGCTCTGTGCTCAGACGATCGGAGGGTAGGTCTGCCATCTGCTGTTCAACAATTCTCCCACAAAGTTTGTTACATACACATTTGTGGAGGATACTGTTGATGCATTTCTTGGCTCCAACGATCCAGAATTCTGCTGTGCGCACAGACCCCTCTGTGAAGACACGACCTTGGTGCTTGACCTTTTTGTGGTAATGCCTCACGAGCAGAGTTGCGATGTGACTGTGGCCTAGGATGACGAGAGGAAACTTTTCTTTTGCGTTGATTGTCGCATGGTTGAGTCTACCTC
>PIJE02003609.1:10852-36807 GCA_002895965.2 Coryphaenoides rupestris | reverse complement strand
GGGGAAGAAGGACGAACGCAACGCCCGCAGGAGAGGTCCGTGGAGCGACAACGAGTTCGGTCCCGGGGCGTGTTCAGAGGAGAACAAAGGACCAGCGCAACGCCCGGTTTCCACGTCCGTGGAGCTACAACGTGAGGAGAACAAAGAACCAGACAACGCGCACAACGCGGTAGGAATGGTATAGCTGTAAACAACCACGAGAACCAAGGATCGGCGCAACGCCTGGCTTCCACGTCTGGGAAGAGGCAGCGTGGGGAGAGCCAGGCAACGCGCACGGCGCCGTAGGCATGGAATACCAGTGACTGAACTATTCGTGAGACATTCTGTCCAGAGGATTATGGGACCTTAGGATTTTAAATAGGAGAACGACATTTTTATCTTATGCTTTTATCCTTTTGGATTGTGGGACTAAGATTTTAGATTAGGAGAACGATCCTTTTTATCTTTTTATTCTCTTACCTTGTTCTTTTTAACTGTTATTAAATATTGGACATTGGATTCTTCTGCCTCTTGTGTTTGTGTTGGTGTGACTCGGGGATCGGTGACGAACTGTGACATTTGGCGTTGTCGGCAGGATCCCCTTATCACACCGCACAACTCAGGATGTCGGACGATGAAAATGAGAGAAACGCGGCTGTTCAGCCTAATGCTAATGCAGCGCCCGCTATGGCTATGCCATGGTTTATGGCTTTACCATTCATACCAAAATTCTCAGGCAAAGATGGAGATGTTAAATTTGGAGTATGGGTGGAGCAAATGGGTCTATGCTCAGAGCACAGGGCCTAGAGGCCCAGCAAAAAGTTGACTTTCTGCTTTGGGGATTAGATGGGGTGGTGAAAAGACATGTGATGTTGTTGGATGTAAATAGAAGGGGGTCATCTCAAGCCATTTTAGAGGAGCTAAAAAGATTGTATGGCCAACCATGTTCCCTTGCTCATGTTCGAGTTCAGTTTTTCCAGTGCAGGCAGAGGGAGGAAGAAAGTATTGAACTGTACGTGTTACGTTTTAGAGAATTACTCAATCGCTGGAAGGCAAGTGAGCCTCAGGTGGTAGCACAGGTAGAACCCACAACTAGAGACCAGTTTGTCAAAGGACTAAGACCAGGGAAAGTGCAGAGGAAGATGGAACGCCTTGTCAGACAAAGACCGGAACTTAACTTTGCTGATGCCTGCACTGAAGCCCACGCTCTAGAGAGAGAACAAAACAGGAAAGAGGAGGTCCACGCTGCTATAGTCATGGCACCACTAGAGAGACTAGAGAGACAGACGTACGTGAATTGAACCGGTGGAAAGAGGAGGTTAAAACTGAAACAGGAGATACATGACCACTTGGCTACAATTAGCAAGACGCTAGTGGATGAAGTTCGGAGACAGCTGTCTTCCACCACGCTGTCCCCCACCGCGCCGCCTGGTCGTCGCCATGAACAGAGGGAGTCTCCCAGGGGCAATGTGGAACATGGCCGCTACCAACGAAAGCCACGTTCAGGTGGGGACTTTCAGTGGGACAGTCAAAGGAGGCCTATATGTAGAGCCTGTGGGAAGCCAGGACACACCCCAGCACTATTGCAATCCTAAGTGCCCCAAAGCCAGAGCTCGTTAAACTACTAACCCCAGCTACTATAGGGCAAGTAACTGGGGATGTTGAATGTGAGGAAGCTGACTATGGACAAAAAGTGCAGCGGCCTGACATTGTTGGAACATGCCCTACGGTCATGGTAGAGGTTGAGGGAGTGAAGGTGCCCTGTATATTAGACACAGGCTCCCAGGTAACGCTGTTTAGCGAGACTTTTTTTCAATAATGGTTTGGCCATATCCATCCCTGTGACAGCGACGACTCCACTGGCTGACACTGAAAGCGGCCAATGGACTGCAGATTCCCTACACTGGCTATGTCATCCTGGATTTCACCATCGGAGGGTAAAGTGTTCTTCTTGTAATAATATGGATAAAGTGGTGATCGTAAAAGATGAGTGCATGCGGATCAGAAAAGGGCATTCTAGGAATGAATGTGATTAGTCAATGTTGGAAGGCTCTGTTCCAGGGGGACCACCCAGGGATGACGGGTATCGCCTCCATGCAACCTCTCCTGAAGCCAAAGGGGGCGTGGGGAGAAGGCTTTCGCCAGCATGCAGGGCAGAATAGCAGGAGGGCCCCCCCTGATGGGAAGGTGGGTGTGGCCAGCGCTGACTAGACAGGACCCTGTGGAGGTACCAGCGCACAGTGAGATGGTCCTCTGGGCCCAAGTAGTAGAAACTTCCAAACCCAACCACTCCTGCGTTCCTGGTAGAGGGGAAAGTGATGAGGAACAGTGGCATGTAGCAAAGACATTGGCTGTTATTAAAAATGGGAAAGTACCGATTCCCATTAAAAATGTTAACCCATTCCCTGTTGTTGTCTGCAGCGCCGCCCTCTTGCCTCCGTGTATCAGGATCTCCCCAGTGATGTCCACAGCGAAAAGGAACTTGTACTTCATACCGACCAGCCGGGGACTGTGGAGGTGGATGTCCAGAACGTACACGCTGTCATCTGAGGGAGAACATCCAGTTTTCAACCTGAAGGGGGAAGGATTGACCGTGAATGAGCAACAGGAAATGGACCGGCTCCCTCCGTAAATGGAGCAAGGTATTTGCAGCTCATGAAGAAGACTATGGGCGCACAGATGCCATGCAGCACCAGATCCACACGGGCACGGCTCCACCGAGTCGAGAGCAGTACCGACCAGTCCCGCCGTCACTCTTCTCAGAGCTAAGGAAGCTACTTCAAGGTATGCTTGATAGCGGGGTGGTTAGTGAGAGTTCCAGCCCATGGGCAGCGCCATTGTACTGGTAAAAAAGAAGGACGGCACGTGGAGGTTTTGTGTTGATTACCGCAAATTGAATGCCTTGACTCAAAGATGCTTTCCCGCTTCCCAGGATCGAGGAGTCCCTCACCTGCCTCAAACAATCCAAGTGGTTTTCCACTTTGGATTTAGCCAGCGGATACTGGCAGGTGGAGATGGACCCCCAGGATCGCCAAAAGACCGCCTTCACGACACCGCTGGGGTTGTATGAATTCCAGCGCATGCCTTTTGGATTATGCAACGCTCCAGCGACCTTCCAGAGGTTGATGCAGCGGTGCCTTGGAAGTATGGTAAATGATACACTACTTATTTACCTTCACGATGTCATAATCTTTGGATTTCCAAAGCCACCTCCAACACCTAGAACAGGTGTTTGACGCTGTGTAGGCACGGCCTTAAATTTCACGCACAAAGGTAGGTGACATCCAGTCTAAGGTCACCTACCTTGGCCATGTAGTCAGTAAGGAGGTGGTAGCCACCGACCCGTATAGACTGCAGCAGTGCAACGATGGAAATCCCCTACAACAGTCAAGGAGGTTCGATCCTTCTTGGGACTAGCTGGCTACTACTGGCGTTTCATCCCGGGGTTCTCCCGTGTAGCAGCCCCCCTGCATGCACTGACGGCAGGCACAGCCACACAGAAGAACCGGCCAGTGCAGTGGACTGTGGGCTGCCAGGCTGCTTTCGACAAATTGAAACAAGCCCTTGTGAGTACTCCCATCCTTGCTTACGCTGACTTTTCCAAGCCCTTCCATCTTTACACAGATGCTAGTTTAGACGGCCTAGGTGCCGTCTTGTCACAAGTACAAGATGGGAGAGAACGGGTAATTGCCTACGCTAGCCGGAGCCTGCTGCCAACCGAAAGGAACGACCAAAACTATAGCTCCTTTAAACTTGAACTCCTCGCCCTTAAATGGGCTGTTACAGAGAAATTTAAAGACTATCTCTGGGGAGACAAGTTCACTGCTGTTACGGACAATAACCCTCTGGTCCACCTTAATACTGCCACCCTGGTGCCGTAGAACAAAGGTGGGCTGTGCAGTTGGCAAATTTTAACTTTGTTCTGAAATACAGGCCTGGTGTCACAAATAAAATGCAGATGTGCTGTCCCAGATTCCCACAGAGGAGGAGACGGATGTTTTGCCAAATCGCAGTGGTTGCTGAGGGCCCCCAGGCCACACAGGCCCCGCTGAGCGAGTGGGCCGAAAGACAGCAGGAGGATCCTGCTTTACGCGAGGTTAAGAAGTGGCTCCAGAGGGGTGTGCCACCAACAACCGAAGAGGGGGCAGCTGCACTGCCAGTGTCCAAACGACTCCGGCGGGATTGGGATCGCCTGCGGCTGGAGGCGGGAGTCGTACAGAGGAAGGTGAGAGATCGGCATACAGGAGATGTGTTATGGCAGATCGTACTCCCACCAGCATGGACTCATAGTGTTTGGAAACAATAACCACCAAAACATGGGACACATGAAGTGCCACACGCGCGGAAGCTGCGTTGAGGCGAGGGTTCTTCTGGCCGAACCTGGGACGGGAAGTCAGAGAATGGTCAGCAGGCTGCCTTCACTGCATCCAGAGGAAGAATCGACCAGAGGCAAAAGCCCCACTTGTCCCTATCGCAAGCTCTTACACTGTTGATTGTTGCCATGGACTACTTGTCATTGGAGAGGCCGGGGGACTATTATCAACACATATTGGTTATGACTGACTTGTTTTCTCGGTACAGTTGGGCGGTGCCACCCGGGACCAGACGGCAGTAACCAAGTCAGAGCTCTGTGGCGCACGGTCATCCAGACCTGGGGCTGCCCTGAGAAAATCTTATCTGACAGGGGAGCCACATTCGAGTCTGCAGTTATGGCAGAACTCTGCCAGCTTTATGGTTGCAGCAAAATGCCTACAACACCTTACCACCCGCAAGGTAATGCGCATGTGAGCGTTTCAATCAAAACGCTCCTCTCGCTCCTGAGGTCTTTGGAAGTAGGCCGACCACCCACGGTGGCCAGACAAGTTGCCAGCATTGTTGCAAGCCTATAAAACTCTGAGCACAGTTGCACTGGACTAACCCCTCACTTTGTGTTACATGGTCGCCATGCCAGGCTACCAGTAGAGATGGCCACTGGAGCCCCCCACATCAGACCCAAGTACGACCTGGATGGCTGGGTGAAAGCACACCACCAGACACTACTGAAGGCTTACCAACAATGTAGCCATGCAGACGCACAACGGCAACAAACAGGATAAAGCCAGGTATGATTCATGTCCCCCTGCTCCCAGGAGAAGGAGTCCTCTTACGCAATTTTCGCAGGCGTAACCAAAGGAAAGCTTGCCCCCCACTGGCAGCCCAACCCCCTATGTTGTGGTTTGCCAAACGAGACCCCATCAGCCAGTCCTATAAGATTCGCCTGGAGGGGAGAGATGGACCCGAGAGGACCATTCATCGCAACAACATTCGACCTTGCCCAGTTAGCCCTCAGCTGGCCTCCCATCCAGCTACGGCCTCGACAACCAGTAGGCCGGACAATGAGGACAGGACTCCCGGTTGCACCCTCTGCATTCTGGTACCTGTAATTCCAGCGTTGGCACCAGCAGTTCCAGGACCAAGACCGCAAATAGCAGTAGCAGAACCAGCTAGAGAAGGAGCACCACAACCAGTTATGCTACCAGCCCCAGAAGTGCCACAGCCACCAGAATTAGGGCCAGGTGAGCAAGAGCCACCTTTGAGAAGGTCCATGAGAGAGACAAGGGGGAGGACCCCCTCTAGATATAGGCAGTAGAGTGGCACGGGCTGTCGGGGACGACAACCTAAAAAGGGGGGGGTAGGTGTCACGGGCTGGCAGGGACTGTGTGGCAGAGACTGTGGGATGGGTCTAATAAGCTTGATGTGGTTTGTGTGTGCAGTGTTGTTAATTGAGCTTTCTATTTTGCTGTGGTGAATTATTGTTTGTGCATGGACTTCAATATAATTGTTTGTGTTAACCCAGTTGCAGTGATTTGTTTGCGGTGTTGCCAGAGTGGACGTTTGGCGTGGACTCAGGTGTGAATAATTGGCGGCGTCTTGGACTTTTTGCACGCGGCGCCTTTCCCCCGGGTGCTCCCTCCTCCCTAATTAATTTGTCCCCCAGCCATTGGTCCATGAATGCGAGTGATTGGAGATATAAAGAAGGACGAACGCAATGCCCGCAGGAGAGGTCCGTGGAGCGACAACGAGTTCGGTCCCGGGGCGTGTCCAGAGGAGAACAAAGGACCAGCGCAACGCCCGGTTTCCACGTCCGTGGAGCGACAACGAGTTCGGTCCCGGGGCGTGTCCAGAGGAGAACAAAGGACCAGCGCAACGCCCGGTTTCCACGTCTGTGGAGCTACAACGTGAGGAGAATGTATTTATGGCCTATGTATTGTTTTATGTTGTGTTTATGCTGTGTGTATCTCTTAGAAGCCTCGGGGTGGGTAGCTGGAAAAAAGAAAAAAAAATTGATTGTGTGTAAGGATGCAAATTCTTTCTGACCGATAACCGACCATCCTGAACTGACCATTAACCGTTAACCGACAACATTGCTACGGGATGTATGTGACATCATCATCACGGATATAAGTGTGTTCTGTCGGTCTCAAACAAACCAAATATATTAAATGTCTTGCTTCCACACTTCCAGAAGGTCAGAACTACAAACTGTATGCAGACAACTACTTCACCTGTGTTCCATTATTAGTGAAGCTCCTTGATCGGGGAATTCATTACGTGGGAACAGCCAGGCAGGTGCGCCTACCCAACTGTAACCTTGAAGACGAGAAGAGCTTGAAGAAAAAGGGGAGAGGAAGCTATGACGTCAGAGTGGAGGTGAATCACAACATCTGTGCTGTCAAATGGTATGACAGCAGGGCCGTCACACTTGTGTCATCCTTTGCTGGACCTGAACCTGTGCACAAGATTCAACGCTGGGACAAAGCCAACAGAACCTACATTGAAGTTGACCGAGGCCTTACATTGTTGGTGCCTACAACAAGTACATGGGAGGTGTGGATTTGTTGGACTCATTTACAGCCAAATATAAGTTCCCCCTCAAATCCCGTCGCTGGTAACATGTACATCTTCTGGCACACCATCATCCTCGCTGTGGTCAATGCCTGGCTGCTCTACAAGCGGGACTGTAAAGCGCTCAAGGTGTCTAGCAAAGAGACAATGAACAGGAGACAGTTTCAGGCACAGCTAGCATCCTCTCTCATCCTGGTAAACGCAACACTTCAAACTCCAAAGAGAGGACGGCCATCTTCAGGCAAAGGGAGCCCAGCAACACAGACAGTGACATCAGGAAGCCCTCTGAATGCTCAGAAGAGGCCATCCAAGAGATGTGCACACCTCCCATTGGATGTACGCAAGGACCTAGTTGCCCATTTCCCAAGGAAGACAGGGAGAGGACGCTGCAGACAGTGCAATAAAGGAGGGTACACCAAAACACAACAATGCAGAAAGTGTGATGTTCGCCTTTGCTTTCTCAGACGACAGGGACTGTTTTTTGGACTTTCACCACCAATGAAAGTCTTCATGACAATGTCATGAAAAGAAAAAAAGAGGGAAAAAAGCGTTTTTAACGAGTTTTATCTGTTTAATATTTTAATATTTTTAATATTTTTAATAAATTACTTCATAAAAAATATGACTAATGTGTGATTATTATTAATGTTTATATACCGTTATGGGGCTAAGTAAGCAATCAACCCTGCAAATGAACCCTTAGTTGTTCTGAATTGTTCAGACAACGTGAGTACAAATACAGAAATCCTGCTCCCAACTAAGCCCAATGTTGCAATATTACAACATTTCTCTAAAAACGTACATAAACATTTTTTTTTTAAAAACTCTTTAATTTCTGCATCAAAGGCTCCTACAACAACATCTGAAGGTAAAATATTTTTTTTTTAGGTTTTTCTATATTTGGGTCTTACAGGGTTAAACAAACCAAATATATTAAATGTCTCTTAAACGAACCAATAAAAACAATCATCAAAATCATAGGTGATAATATAAAACTAAACACAATAAGTGTGTGTGTTGTGTCGGACACATCGCCATATGCAGAGTTGAGTTCTCAACTGCGTGATTCATTAGGCTATTATTAATTTCCATGAATATAATATTATAATATTGATGACAACTAACTTACCTATTCGTTAGCTAGCTATTCGTTTAAAAGGTCCAATTCAGATGGTGAAACGATGAACAGTAGCCGAGCAGACACACAAACTCGATTGTAGAAAGGATCCAATTTCTGTCTCCGTCAGAAGTGGTGAAGATCTCGTTCAAAATCGTAATGATCAAAGCAGTGGGGGTTATCTGAACTTGTCACAAAAGCGTCAAGGTTCAAATGGGCCGATTTGTTCCAGTCAATCACTGTTAACCAGACCGGCACCGCGTCACCGCCATAGCCACGCCCCTTCTGTGGGGGCTCGAGAATGTTCTAGAACGTTCCCCGCGAGAAAATGGTGGCAATATGAATACTGCTTGAAACAGAGTGGCTGGACTCCTGTCACTCCACTGGAGTTAATATTGTGGGCGGGATGGTAGTTTAAAAATGGCATGAGCAGTGCTGCAATGATTCTGCTTCAGCAAGGCTCCACAGCTTGAAGCTGGCTGAAAATACGGACGTTTGGGTCTGCAGTCCTGTCACTCCGAGGCTCATAAATCCAAAAAGTATAAGTCTGTTTGTTTCCATATGACATATATGTGACCGTCATAAGTTTACCTACGTTTTGATGTGTAAATTACGTATGTGGAGTTAATATTGTGGGCGGGATGGTAGTTTTAAAAATATAACAAAAAATCTTTTCGTCTACTCTACACTCTAGCGGTGACGTCACTCGCTCTGACCAGTGCCTTACACACTCATGTTAAAGTGTCTGAGGATCTGAAAAATCTATTAAGTTTGAACTGTGAATGTGTAAAAAGTATGAATGTTATGAAAATTTGTAATGAAAAAGTGTCCTGAACGTTTTAATGGAGTTTCTACCTGAATGTATGAATGAATGGGAAGAGGTTGAATATGAGTGGTTTTGAAACTTTCACCCCCATTCATTTGAATGGGCCAAAAATGTCGTACGATCGCTAAGAAAAGTAATACCACGCTATTCCCGGTCAAGGCGTACGTTTTGATGTT
Source organism: Coryphaenoides rupestris (assembly GCA_002895965.2). Lineage (NCBI taxonomy): Eukaryota > Metazoa > Chordata > Actinopteri > Gadiformes > Macrouridae > Coryphaenoides > Coryphaenoides rupestris. Next base: position 27,824 of record PIJE02003609.1, on the reverse strand, counting down.
TTGATTTTTTTGCGTGTGTGCTGGCAACGCTGTGAGACTAGTAGCGTGCCGAAATTTGTACGGAAGAATAAAGAATAAAGAAGTATGCAGAAGAACAATAGTGTGGCTTGCACCCTAATAGGCACCCTAATAAGTCGAATAACATATGTTGTGAATGCTTCTCAGCATTCACACCAATAAAGAAAGTAGAATAACATATGTTGTGAATGCTTCTCAGCATTCAATGCAAAAATGCAATTTCTGAAGAAATTGCGGTGTGAATGCTGTATGCTGAAAGGCTGACGCTAGACTGAATTGCTGGCTTGAATTTGGAGCTGAAGGACGATGAAGAATTGGAAATCTGAATCACCTGCTTTGAATATTTTCAAAAAGTATGAATGGGAATGTATGAAAGATGTAGAAAATGTAAATGTTTGAATGAGGTTTGACGCTGAAAGTAGGAATGAGTAATTAAGAGTTGAAAAGCTTGAAGGTGGCTGAAAAAACGGACGTTTTGGTCGGCACTCCTGTCACTCCGAGGCCAAAAGTATAAGTCTGTTTGTTTGTTGATAATATAATTGATAACATTTTAAAAATATAATTATTATTTTTTTCGTCTGCTCTACACTCTAGTGCTGACGTCACCCGCTCTGATGTGGTGAATTGTATTTTTTTAAACAGCTGAAATCCCTTAAAGGGGACATATTATGCCACCAGGTGTGAGTGTGATTAGTCATTGCAAGCCATTTCACAAGTGGCATGTGACTACCGTCTAATGCAGAGGTGGGCAAACTACGGCCTGCGGGCCACATAAGGCCCGTTGCGTTAGTCCTATAACACATTTACATTTGTAGTATTCATTTCGCTGTTTTTTTCTTCCTGCAATTGATTCCTTAATTGGTTCCACTAGATCAGAGGTCACGAATAGGCGGACCACGGTCCAGGTCCGGACCCAGACGCCGTTCTATCCGGACCCAGACGCGGACCTGTAACCAATAAATTATTATTATTATACAATTTAGTTGTCGCGTTTCTATTTTAACCGGCCCATCTTTTCTAACCTTTACGGCACTGGCTTAGCGGCCCAATCAGGTCACGTCACGTGACACTACTCAGCCAATCAGATCGTTGCAGTCAGTGAGCGAGTCGAAACAAACATACATGCGGAGAGGCGAGACGAGAGAAGCAGTCGGAGTATAGCGCGCTTTAAAAAGAGAAAGGTAATCAGTGAGAACAGAGGTAAATTGATGGGACGGGCCCATGAGATTTGACTAGTTCAATGCTACGTCTGTCAATCAAGGGGCCGCCCTGTGCTGGTGGCTAATGGAATAAGAATTATGTAGAACCGACCGCCAAGAAACTGGCGTCTGCGAGACTGTGAAGGTGACAGCGGCCCCCGAAAGTAGCCTGATCGTAACAAAGGGTCGGCTACTAAGGGCCCCGTGGGGAAGGCATACAAATCCCTTGGAGTCTTCACCGCTGCTGAGGTGGACCTATCCAAGATTGCCGGAGAGTGAACGCGTTCGCCAAGCCCTGAGAAGGCTTCCGGCCGAATGACGGTGAGAGTTAGGTTGCCGGTAAGGGACCGTGGGGATTTAGCAGTAAACGAGTCCCCCCAGACCTCTGTGCCACTTGAGTTGTGACTGGGCGTGAGGCTTTGGGCTATCGGTTTTCACAGTCGGTAAGGAAATGGATGTTGAGGGGAGGTGGATCGTAATATGTGAAGCGAACCTGGGGACAGTCTCGTGGGACTTTGGATTAAGGATTGGGCAACAAGGCAGGCAAAGTCACGGAGTCGTCTTCAGGGTCAGAAAATTGTGAGATAAGGGGTCGAAGCGGAGGACAGAAAAGTGCATTGTGCCATGGGGGAACGTGGGCGACCGTATGGCGTTCCGCTCCTAGAGACACGGACCAAGCGGCCCTCGCGCGCATTAGGGACGCACCGGAATAGCATTCCTTCTTTGGACGGACAAGGGTCATGGGAAACTACGCTGGTTCTTAAGTATGGGAACGCGACACCCGAAGGAGCGATTTTGGCGGGGTTGCAGACTGTCACAGGCGCACCGGGCGCTCTGTCGGTTGTAGGGCAATGGGTCAACATGCTAACATGGCTTAGGCCAATAGGCACGAAGACTTGCGACACCTGCGGGACATCCACCTGACCAACTTTAGAGCCGTTCACGAAATCAAAATACTGAGTTAACTTGGATATAAGCATCGGGCTAGTTTGGGATCGAATGGTTACATTGTGTAAGGGGAGTGGAGGGCGACGCCTTGAGGAAGCAGTTTCGTGGCCGCTGAACAGTACAGCAAACGATCGGTTGAGAACAAGGAATTATCAAAAACCCCGTGTTCGAGAATCTGTTGTGAGTCGTTTTTTGGAGGGAGAGGCAAATGGAAGCTGAGCATAAGGCAGCGGCGACACTACCGAAAGATACAATTTACTTCTTGTTCTCGGCGGCAGGGGTTCTAGTCGATGGACGTCTGTGGGAGTCACCATTAAAACAGTTCGTGACGAATCTTATGGTTATAGCGAGAACCATCAGCGTCGTACAACTAGGACCCTGCAGAGGTAAGGATGTCGCCGGGGCAAGGTGGATGGTGGTCGTCATCGCTTGGCTTCAAGCCACCTTGAGAGTGGTCAGCGCGACTTTGGTTTAGCTTCGTGAACGGAGGTTCGTTCGAAGGCGTTCCTTGTAAGGTGCGGGTATGCTAGTGAGAAACCTGCGGATCGACATGGATTGTATTGGCTTGAGAAGGTTGTCATCTAAAAAGACTTCGCATAACTAGTTTGGAATAATTAATTATCGCATGCTCAATCGTATTGCGCAGAAACTGTGTTCACAAATGATGTCTGGTATCAGCCCTCCGTCACAAGGTGGGGCCCACGTCGCGAGTACGTAAGCCTCACGATAGGATGCTTCGAGGCACGCGGGGAACTGCACGTCCATTCCGTTGGGTTTTGTTCGTATTCTGGAAGACTTTTCGTTTTGCGATATCCGGGCTGTCAGGGCAGCTGCAAAGAGTCGTCTACCGAAAGCTCGATGCTGTATGCGGCTTTTGTCACGGAAAATCGGAGTCACACATAGTCTCAGGATCAGGTCGGGAATGTTTGCTCCGATGATGCGATGTGTGAACGGCCACGCCCTACTTGTTAGAATGCCCGGACGGCATGTACTGGATTAGAACGCCGAAGGGTAAACTAGATCAATAGGTATGATTGTATTCTAACGATTTACCTGCAGCGGTAATGAGAGAATGCAACACCCACGGTTTCCAAAGGCCAGAGGACAGCTGGGCGTCGTAGCATTTGCCAACTCGACATCGAAGGTCTCGCCCCGGTGGGGACGGAAGCGGTGAGCAAAATAGGTTTACAGGTTTGTCGCTGTTATTAGGAGGACCACAGACTATTCCAAATCGTCATTGTAGAAATGATGGTACCCCGATCGAGCGCAGTTTCCTGCTACGTCCATGTGCGTGAGGCACGGTATGCCTTGTCGTAGCAGCCACTTGCGCGGCAGGTATGCGGGCTTCTGTTTTAAACGAGATAAGGGAGATGTCCGCGTCTCTACTAGCTGGGGCTGTTGTCAAAGGGTATTGCAGGAGCGGCTTGTGATCCAGTAACTTGGGACTAGACGATGTGAGGGGAGGTCGAGTTACTACCAGTCTTTGCTAAGGGAATTGTTGACCCGCAGATATAACCAGTTGTCGCGTTGACGCGCTAAGGCTGCGTATAAATCCCCAACCTACATTATTAGCTTCTGAAGAAATGTCAGCAGCAAGTCCATCTGGGCCGGTAGGGAGGTACGTTAGCAAAAGTCCGCAACGAAGTCAAGTGGAAATCAAAACTAGAGGTCGAGGTAATGTCAAGTGCGAACAGAGCGGGATGCATTTCATGAACGGGAGGGACCTTACGCTGGTGTTTTAGTCTATGTCGTACGGTTGGGGGATTCCGTTTTGTGAGTTTGCGATCTATGCTGAGCGGATGGGTCAATCATAGATATGCCAGTAAGTACTAGCTGGTCGCATCAAGGTAGGTATACGGAATACCGGCGCGAGGCTGTGCGTGTTAAATTATTCGGGGAGACGTGTTCGCGGGAGCTTCTCGCTGGATAAAGAATTGACTCTCTTACTTCATTATTATTGATTAAGAGCGTTGGTATAGCGCCGGCGTTTCTTTTTCGGTTTTTCTACGTCTTTGAGGAGCCGGGCCGTTTGTGGAACAGTGCTCGCTATCGAATGGCAGATCCTTCAATTGCCGTGTGGTACGCCCCAGTCAGTCGCGCGCGCCTTCAGCAAGAGTCTCGGTAGAGCGCGGCGGCGTCGCAGATCCCTCTGACAGGACGACGAGAGATGGAAGGTCGAAATCAAATCTCAGTCAGACGTAGGTCCGAAAAGGACAGGGAACAGGCCTTATATGAGAAAGGTAATCAGTGAGAACAGAGCCTTTAATGAAGATTGGACAGATGTGTACATGTTTATTCTTCCCACAGGACAGTTCAAAACCCGTATGTCTCTCGTGCGAGAAGCTGTAGACTGAATTATTGCTGCAAGAGAACTGAGGGAAAAGATCACAGAGGGCAAGGAGAGCTACAGAAGAAAGCTCGAGAGGAAGCTTCAACAGAAGAACCTCAGGGAGGTGTGGAGTGGCATGAGAACCATCACTGGCCATGGAGCAAAGACCATCCAGGGGAGGGAGGGAAACCTGGATGAGGCCAATGAGTTGACGATGTGGCTCCTCTCCACCCTCCCCCCAGCTCCTCCTGTGACGCTCTCCCCCTCTCCCTCCCCTCCCCCTCCTCTCCTCCCTCTCTCCCCTCCCTCTCCTCTCTCCAGGGCCAATCACCATCACGGCGGAGGATGTGAGATGTGAACTCGGCAGACTACGCCCAGGCAAGGCCGCGGGGCCTGATGGCCTCAGCCCCAGAGTGCTCAAGGTGTGTGCGACTCAGCTGTGCGGCGTCTTCCGGCACATCTTCAACCTGAGCCTGAGCACGACGATCGTCCCTGTCCTGTGGAAAACATCATGCCTGGTTCCTGTCCCCAAGAAAAGACACGCAAGCAGCCACAGTGACTACAGACCTGTGGCCTTGACCTCACATGTGATGAAGTCGCCGGAGAGGCTAGTCCTGAAGCACATCCGTGCGCTAGTCCAACCATCACTGGACCCTCTGCAGTTAGACACAATAAAGGACTGGGCTGTGCAGTTGGCAAATTTTAACTTTGTTCTGAAATACAGGCCTGGTGTCACAAATAAAAATGCAGATGTGCTGTCCAGATTCCCACAGGAGGAGGAGACTGAGGTTTGCCAAATCGCAGTGGTTGCTGAGGGCCCCCAGGCCACACAGGCCCCGCTGAGCGAGTGGGCCGAAAGACAGCAGGAGGATCCTGCTTTACGTGAGGTTAAGAAGTGGCTCCAGAGGGGTGTGCCACCAACAACCGAAGAGGGGGCAGCTGCACTGCCAGTGTCCAAACGACTCCGGCGGGATTGGGATCGCCTGCGGCTGGAGGTGGGAGTCGTACAGAGGAAGGTGAGAGATCGGCATACAGGAGATGTGTTATGGCAGATCGTACTCCCACCAGCATGGACTCATAGTGTTTGGAAACAATACCACCAAAACATGGGACACATGAGTGCCACACGCGCGGAAGCTGCGTTGAGGCGAGGGTTCTTCTGGCCGAACCTGGGACGGGAAGTCAGAGAATGGTCAACAGGCTGCCTTCACTGCATCCAGAGGAAGAATCGGCCAGAGGTAAAAGCCCCACTTGTCCCTATCGCAAGCTCTTACCCTCTAGAGATTGTTGCCATTGACTACTTGTCATTGGGGAGGCCGGGGGACTATTATCAACACATATTGGTTATGACTGACTTGTTTTCTCGGTACAGTTGGGCGGTGCCCACCCGGGACCAGACGGCAGTAACCACAGTCAGAGCTCTGTGGCGCACGGTCATTCAGACCTGGGGCTGCCCTGAGAAAATCTTATCTGACAGGGGAGCCACATTCGAGTCTGCAGTTATGGCAGAACTCTGCCAGCTTTATGGTTGCAGCAAAATGCGTACAACACCTTACCACCTGCAAGGTAATGGCGCATGCGAGCGTTTCAATCAAACGCTCCTCTCACTCCTGAGGTCTTTGGAAGAGGCCGACCACCCACGGTGGCCAGACAAGTTGCCAGCGTTGTTGCAAGCCTATAATAACTCTGAGCACAGTTGCACTGGACTAACCCCTCACTTTGTGTTACATGGTCGCCATGCCAGGCTACCAGTAGAGATGGCCACTGGAGCCCCCCACATCAGACCCAAGTACGACCTGGATGGCTGGGTGAAAGCACACCACCAGACACTACTGAAGGCTTACCAACAATGTAGCCATGCAGACGCAACAACGGCAACAACAGGATAAAGCCAGGTATGATTCCATGTCCCCCTGCTCCCAGGAGAAGGAGTCCTCTTACGCAATTTTCGCAGGCGTAACCAAGGAAAGCTTGCCCCCCACTGGCAGCCAACCCCCTATGTTGTGGTTTGCCAAACGAGACCCCATCAGCCAGTCTATAAGATTCGCCTGGAGGGGAGAGATGGACCCGAGAGAACCATTCATCGCAACAACGTTCGACATTGCCCAGTTAGCCCTCAGCTGGCCTCCCATCCAGCTACGGCCTCGACAACCAGTAGGCCGGACAATGAGGACAGACTCCCGGTTGCACCCCCCTGCATTCTGGTACCTGTAACTCCAGCGTTGGCGCCAGCAGTTCCAGGACCAAGACCACAAGTGGCAGTGGCAGGGCCAGCTGGAGAAAGAGCACCACAGCCAGCTGTGCTACCAGCCCCAGAGGTGCCACAGCCACCAGGATTGGGGCCAGGTGAGCAAGAGCTACCTTTGAGAAGGTCCATGAGAGAGACAAGGGGGAGGACCCCCTCTAGATATAGGCAGTAGAGTGGCACGGGCTGTCGGGGACGACAACCTAAAAAGGGGGGGGTAGGTGTCACGGGCTGGCAGGGACTGTGTGGCAGAGACTGTGGGATGGGTCTAATAAGCTTGATGTGGTTTGTTGTGTGTGCAGTGTTGTTAATTGAGCTTTCTATTTTGCTGTGGTGAATTATTGTTTGTGCATGGACTTCAATATAATTGTTTGTGTTAACCCAGTTGCAGTGATTTGTTGTTTGCGGTGTTGCCAGAGTGGACGTTTGGCGTGGACTCAGGTGTGAATAATTGGCGGCGTCTTGGACTTTTTGCACGCGGCGCCTTTCCCCCGGGTGCTCCCTCCTCCCTAATTAATTTGTCCCCCAGCCATTGGTCCATGAATGCGAGTGATTGGAGATATAAAGAAGAACGAGGCTCACCTGCGGTGAGGTCCGTGGAGCGACAACGGGAGGTCGGTCCCGGGGCGTGTCCAGAGGAGAACAAAGGACCAGCGCAACACCCGCTTTCCAGGTCCGTGGAGCGACAACGAGTTCGGTCCCGGGGCGTGTCCAGAGGAGAACAAAGAACCAGCGCAACGCCCGGTTTCCACGTCTGTGGAGCTACAACGTGAGGAGAATGTATTTATGGCCTATGTATTGTTTTATGTTGTGTTTATGCTGTGTGTATCTCTTAGAAGCCTCGGGGTGGGTAGCTGGAAAAAAGAAAAAAAAATTGATTGTGTGTAAGGATGCAAATTCTTTCTGACCGATAACCGACCATCCTGAACTGACCATTAACCGTTAACCGACAACATTGCTACGGGATGTATGTGACATCATCATCACGGATATAAGTGTGTTCTGTCGGTCTCAAACAAACCAAATATATTAAATGTCTTGCTTCCACACTTCCAGAAGGTCAGAACTACAAACTGTATGCAGACAACTACTTCACCTGTGTTCCATTATTAGTGAAGCTCCTTGATCGGGGAATTCATTACGTGGGAACAGCCAGGCAGGTGCGCCTACCCAACTGTAACCTTGAAGACGAGAAGAGCTTGAAGAAAAAGGGGAGAGGAAGCTATGACGTCAGAGTGGAGGGGAATCACAACATCTGTGCTGTCAAATGGTATGACAGCAGGGCCGTCACACTTGTGTCATCCTTTGCTGGACCTGAACCTGTGCACAAGATTCAACGCTGGGACAAAGCCAACAGAACCTACATTGAAGTTGAGAGGCCTTACATTGTTGGTGCCTACAACAAGTACATGGGAGGTGTGGATTTGTTGGACTCATTTACAGCCAAATATAAGTTCCCCCTCAAATCCCGTCACTGGTACATGTACATCTTCTGGCACACCATCATCCTCGCTGTGGTCAATGCCTGGCTGCTCTACAAGCGGGACTGTAAAGCGCTCAAGGTGTCTAGCAAAGAGACAATGAACAGGAGACAGTTTCAGGCACAGCTAGCATCCTCTCTCATCCTGGTAAACGCAACACTTCAAAACTCCAAAAGAGGACGGCCATCTTCAGGCAAAGGGAGCCCAGCAACACAGACAGTGACATCAGGAAGCGCTCTGAATGCTCAGAAGAGGCATCCAAGAGATGTGCACACCTCTCATTGGATGTACGCAAGGACCCTAGTTGCCCATTTCCCAAGGAAGACAAGGGAGAGGAACGCTGCAGACAGTGCAATAACGGATACACCAACACACAATGCAGAAAGTGTGATGTTCGCCTTTGCTTTTCAGAACGACAGGGGACTGTTTGGGACTTTCACCCACCAATGAAAGTCTTTCATGACCAATGTCATGAAAAGAAAAAAGAGGGGAAAAAAGCGTTTTTTAAGAGTTTTATCTTGTTTAATATTTTTAATATTTTTAATATTTTTAATAAATTACTTCATAAAAATATGACTAATGTGTGATTATTATTAATGTTATATACCGTTATGGGGCTAAGTAAGCAATCAACCCTGCAAATGAACCCTTAGTTGTTCTGAATTGTTCAGTGATACAAATACAGAAATCCTGCTCCCAACTAAGCCCAATGTTGCAATATTACAACATTTCTCTAAAAACGTACATAAACATTTTTTTTTTAAAAACTCTTTAATTTCTGCATCAAAGGCCTCCTACAACAACATCTGAAAGGTAAAATATTTTTTTTTTTAGGTTTTTCTATATTTGGGTCTTACAGGGTTAAACAAACCAAATATATTAAATGTCTCTTAAACGAACCAATAAAAACAATCATCATCAAAATCATAGGTGATAATATAAAACTAAACACAATAAGTGTGTGTGTTGTGTCGGACACATCGCCATATGCAGAGTTGAGTTCTCAACTGCGTGATTCATTAGGCTATTATTAATTTCCATGAATATAATATTATAATATTGATGACAACTAACTTACCTATTCGTTAGCTAGCTATTCGTTTAAAAGGTCCAATTCAGATGGTGAAACGATGAACAGTAGCCGAGCAGACACACAAACTCGATTGTCGAAAGGATCCAATTTCTGTTTCCGTCAGAAGTGGTGAAGATCTCGTTCAAAATCGTAATTATCAAAGCAGTGGGGGTTATCTGAACTTGTCACAAAAGCGTCAAAGTTGAAATGGGCCGATTTGTTCCAGTCAATCACTGTTAACCAGACCGGCACCGCGTCACCGCCATAGCCACGCCCCTTCTGTGGGGGCTCGAGAATGTTCTAGAACGTTCCCCGCGAGAAAATGGTGGCAATATGAATACTGCTTGAAACAGAGTGGCTGGACTCCTGTCACTCCACTGGAGTTAATATTGTGGGCGGGATGGTAGTTTAAAAATGGCATGAGCAGTGCTGCAATGATTCTGCTTCAGCAAGGCTCCACAGCTTGAAGCTGGCTGAAAATACGGACGTTTGGGTCTGCAGTCCTGTCACTCCGAGGCTCATAAATCCAAAAAGTATAAGTCTGTTTGTTTCCATAGTTACATATATGTGACCGTCACAAGTTTACCTACGTTTTGATGTGTAAATTACGTATGTGGAGTTAATATTGTGGGCGGGATGGCAGTTTCGTCTGCTCTACACTCTAACGGTGACGTCACCCGCTCTAACCAACCCAATACACCCATGTTAAAGTGTCTGAGGATCTGAAAAATCTATTAAGTTTGAACTGTGAATGTGTAAAAAGTATGAATGTTATGAAAATTTGTAATTAATAAGTGTCCTGAACGTTTTAATGGAGTTTCTACCTGAATGAATGGGAAGAGGTTGAATATGAGTGGGTTTGGAAACATTTTGAACATCCCCCATTCATTTGAATGGGGAAAAATGTCGTACGATCTAAAAAGTATTTACCACGCTATTCCCGGTCAAGGCGTACGTTTTGATGTTTTGATTTTTTTGCGTGTGTGCTGGTCAAGGCGTACGTTTTGATGTTTTGATTTTTTTGCGTGTGTGCTGGCAACGCTGTGAGACTAGTAGCGTGCCGAAATTTGTACGGAAGAATAAAGAATAAAGAAGTATGCAGAAGAACAATAGTGTGGCTTGCACCCTAATAGGCACCCTAATAAGTCGAATAACATATGTTGTGAATGCTTCTCAGCATTCACACCAATAAAGAAAGTAGAATAACATATGTTGTGAATGCTTCTCAGCATTCAATGCAAAAATGCAATTTCTGAAGAAATTGCGGTGTGAATGCTGTATGCTGAAAGGCTGACGCTAGACTGAATTGCTGGCTTGAATTTGGAGCTGAAGGACGATGAAGAATTGGAAATCTGAATCACCTGCTTTGAATATTTTCAAAAAGTATGAATGGGAATGTATGAAAGATGTAGAAAATGTAAATGTTTGAATGAGGTTTGACGCTGAAAGTAGGAATGAGTAATTAAGAGTTGAAAAGCTTGAAGGTGGCTGAAAAAACGGACGTTTTGGTCGGCACTCCTGTCACTCCGAGGCCAAAAGTATAAGTCTGTTTGTTTGTTGATAATATAATTGATAACATTTTAAAAATATAATTATTATTTTTTTCGTCTGCTCTACACTCTAGTGCTGACGTCACCCGCTCTGATGTGGTGAATTGTATTTTTTTAAACAGCTGAAATCCCTTAAAGGGGACATATTATGCCACCAGGTGTGAGTGTGATTAGCCATTGCAAGCCGTTTCACAATTGCCATGTGACTACCGTCTAATGCAGAGGTGGGCAAACTACGGCCTGCGGGCCACATAAGGCCCGTTGCGTTAGTCCTATAACACATTTACATTTGTAGTATTCATTTCGCTGTTTTTTTTCTCTGCAATTGATTCCTTAATTGGTTCCACTAGATCAGAGGTCACGAATAGGCGGACCACGGTCCAGGTCCGGACCCAGACACCGTCATATCCGGACCCAGACGCGGACCTGTAACCAATAAATTATTATTATTATACAATTTAGTTGTCGCGTTTCTATTTTAACCGGCCCATCTTTTCTAACCTTTACGGCACTGGCTTAGCGGCCCAATCAGGTCACGTCACGTGACACTACTCAGCCAATCAGATCGTTGCAGTCAGTGAGCGAGTCGAAACAAACATACACGCGGAGAAACAAAACGAGAGAAACAGTCGGAGTATATCGTGCTCTAAAATGAGAAAGGTAATCAGTGAGAACAGAGCCTTTAATGAAGATTGGACAGATGTGTACATGTTTATTCTTCCCACAGGCAGTTCAAAACCCGTATGTCATCTGTCCCGAGACTGTGACTATTATTAAAAGCTGCAATGTGAAGTGCCACTAAGAGACTAAACGGATCACAGAGGGCAAGGAGAGCTACAGAAGAAAGCTCGAGAGGAAGCTTCAACAGAAGAACCTCAGGGAGGTGTGGAGTGGCATGAGAACCATCACTGGCCATGGAGCAAAGACCATCCAGCGGAGGGAGGGAAACCTGGATGAGGCCAATGAGTTAAACAGGTTTGACTATGTGGCTCCTCTCCACCCTCCCCCCAGCTCCTCCTGTGACGCTCCCCCCCCCCCCATCTCTCCCCCTTCTCCTCCCCTCTCCTCTCCACGCTTGCTCTCCCCGCTCTCCTCTCTCCTCTCTCCAGGGCCAATCACCATCACTGGACTCTCTGCAGTTCGCCTACCAGCCCCGTATTGGAGTGGAAGACGCCATCATCTACCTGCTGCACAGGGCTTATTCTCACCTGGAGGAGGCAGTGTTACCCTCCAAAATTAAACATTGCAAAAGATTTTAAGATTCTTCCACCATTTAGCGAATCGGGGGTAGATACCATTTTCCAGTTGTTTGAGAGGGTTGCTACTGCCCATGCTTGGACGGACCTGGAGCAGACACTGCTGCTTCAGTGTGTGCTGTCTGGCAAGGCCCAGCAGGCCTACGCGTCACTGCCAGTTGCGGAGAGCCAGGTGTATGAGCACGTTAAGGCGGCCGTGCTGAGGGCTTACCAGCAGGTGCCGGAGGCTTACAGACAACGGTTTCGCGGCATGCAGAGGAAACGTGATCAGTCACATATGGAGTTTGTTTGGGACCTAACTCTGCAGGATAACCGTTGGTGTATGTCCTCGAAGGTTCAGACAATGGAAGAGTTGAATAATTTAATTTACAAGAATACGCTTCCTGGAAATGTTGCAACATTTATTGTAGAGCGAGGTGTCCAGACAGCTTTCCAGGCCGCGGTGCTGGCTGATGAGTGGGAGTTGACTCACCAGATCTGTGCTGGGGGAGTCAGAGGTGGTTTCCGCCCACGCTCTCCACTCCACTCCCTCTCTTGGCCCTCATGGCCAATGAGAAGAAAGAAAATAAAATGTATTGATTATTAGAGCACATATTATTTATAATCCCTCCGGTTCAATACATAGTTATATTATTGAATTGTGCTTCATTTATTTGATTGAACTACATAGTGGCAGCCTATAGATGTTGATACGATTACTAGGCTACTTCAATATACAGTATATGGCATCATAACGCAAGTTAGACATTATGATCCTCATCTACTCATGGCCCGGCCCATCTATCAGTTTTAAAAAACAAATGTGGCCCTTGAGCCACAAAGTTTGCCCACCCCTGGTCTAGTGACATCACAAGTGGGAATGTCCACCGAGATGTTTGCTGACTAGATCAGTTTACTTGTCGGTACAGTCCACTGGGTAGGCTGGTAGACTGATCTAGTCAGCATACATCTCGGTGGACGTTCCCACGTGTGATGTCACCAGACGGGAGTCACATGGCAGTTGTGAAACGGCTTGCAATGGCTAATCACACTCACACCTGGTGGCATAATATGTCCCCTTTAAAGCACCATAAAGTGAAGCTTCAAACGAAACATTAAGTAGACTGAGGACGCATTAATGAAAAGCATAAAAACCATACAACACTGGTTGGTTTAGGGCTTGAGACTGAATTATAAACAATAATGTAAATCATAATTTATATTTTAATATTAATCATAATTTATCAAAAAAATTCATTACATTATAATAATAATAATACATTTTATTTGTATTGCACTTTACATTTAAGAAAAATTCAAAGTGCTACAGATTAAAAAGCATGAAAGTGCTAAAAACTAAGTATAAAAATCTAGCAGAAGGCTCTGGAAAAAAGGTAGGTTTTCAGGCCTCGTTTAAAAGCATCCACAGTCTGTGGTGCCCTCAGGTAGTCGGGGAGAGCATTCCACAGGCTGGGAGCGGCCGAGCAGAATGCCCGATCCCCCATGGTGCGGAGCTTGGTCCTGGGGGGTTTGAGGAGATTTGTGGTTGCAGAGCGGAGGGTACGTGAGGAGGTCTGAGGGGTAAGGAGTTCCTTGAGGTAGCGGGGGGCATTTCCGTGTATGCACTGGTGGGTGAGGAGGGAGACCTTGAACTCAATCCTAAGTGAGACGGGGATGGATGGGGAGCCAGTGTCTGCTGTAATCAGGAGGTCGTTGGTGACCCTGACCAGAGCCGTTTCCGTGCTGTGGCCAGGGCAGAAACCAGACTGAAATTTCTCAAACAGATTGTTTTGTTTCAGATTAACTTGAAGTTGAGCGGAAACTGCTTTTTCCAGTACCTTGGATATGAATGGAAGGTTGGAGATGGGCCTGTAGTTGCTGAGGACTTCTGGGTCTAAGGTGGGTTTTTTGAGAAGTGGTTTGATGACAGCAGTTTTTAGCGCAGATGGAACATGGCCGGCCTGGAGGGAGTGGTTGATGACCTTGGTGATGAGAGGGCTTATGGCGAAGAGGTTGGATTTCACCAGGGCTGTGGGGAAGGGGTCCAGGGCGCAGGTGGATGGCTTCATCGTCCTAATGATGTCCTCAACCTCTCGCTGTGTAAGGTCGAAAAAACAGCAGAGAGGTTGGGCAATTCCATTCTGTGGGTCAGCAGTCGGGACAGGTAGGACGGCGGAGCTGGAGAGGAGGGAGCGGATGTTATCTACTTTTTTTCTGAAAAAAGTGATGTAGTTATTGCAGCTCTCCTCTGTTGCCTCTGAGTGCGAGAGAGTTGGCGGTTTGAGAAGGTGATTTATGGTAGAGAAAAGTTGCTTGGAGTTGCCAGGGCTATTGTTAATGATGTTGGAATAGAACTGTGACCGTGCATCTCTGAGGGACTTAGCGTAGGCCTTTTGATGTTCTCTGTAGGCTTGTTTATGAACAGTCAGTCCTGAAGCCTTGAGACGCCGCTCAAGGACACGCCCAGCTGTCTTCATCTTCCGCAGCTCGCAGGTGTACCAGGGGGCTGAGCGCGAGAAGGAGACTGTTCGGGATTTGAGAGGGGCGTGGAGATCCAGGAGACTGCTCAGAGATTGGTTATAGAAGTCCACTGACTCAGTGACTGAGGGGAGGTCAGCAGAGCCAGAGGAGAGATATTGGAGGTCCAGAGTCAGGGCGTCTGGGTTGATGTTTTTCAGGCTCCTGAAATGAATTTGCCGCTTGGGCTTGGTGTGGGGGGAGGGGAACAGCAGCTCCACTGAGATGGTCTTGTGGTCAGACACACCCAGATCGTAGACCTGTAGGTTGCTAATGGGGGCGGAGTTTGTGATGACCAGGTCGAGGGTGTGTCCCCTGGAGTGTGTGGGGACGTCGACATGCTGTTGGAGGTTGAGACAATCGAGTAGTTGAAGGAACTCGGCTGCAGAGTGACAGGAGGGGGTGTCGACATGAATATTTATATCTCCAAGAATTATGATATTAGCAGAGGTTGTACAGAGTGTAGTGAGAAGGTCGTGCATCTCTGGGATGAAAGCTGAGTTGGGTTTGGGGGGCCGGTAGATGAGAAGTAAGGTCATGGGGAAGGGGGGCTTACATTTAACTGCAAGACATTCAAATGAAGACTGTGTAAGCAGAGGGATGGGGGACAGCTCCAGTTCTTGTCGGTGTATAACAGCTAGGCCACCACCACGACCAGTGCTGCGGGCTTTCTCCAGATAGCTGTAACCAGGAGGACAGGCTTCATTTAGGGCAGAGTAAACCTCTGGCTGGTGCCATGTTTCTGTTAGGCACATGAAGTCTAGGCCCTTGTCCATGATGTGGTCTTGAATGTAGGAGGATTTGTTGTTGATGGATTGTGCATTAAAAAGTTCCAGTTTGACCATCGATGAGGAGGTTAATCTCTGCAGTGAAGGCAATAGTCAGTGCGCTTTATCAGTGAGCCAGCCACGGTACCGCTAAAATGACGGGCAGGTCTTTAAAGGTCGGGTATTCTAGTCATCATGCAGATGCTCAACAAGGTAAATACTTAAGCGACAAATTGAGTGGTAAATATTATGGTTAATGCGGTTGCTCAATCGCAATTTCCATATGAGGCGTTGAATATATAATGAGCAACCCCTGGTTTCCTCTTCATGGCATTTACAAATGTTATTTACAAATGTTATCATAATGCTTCAAACGATTCATCATATGTTGCGCTGATAATTTAGGCTCACTTATCCTTTCATAACCCCCCTTATGTGACCCGATTTTATAATACAGGTGAACATATCATTGCTTTGATTGTCAACATTAATTTCCTTCCCTCTGTCTTTTGAATAATCCTTCAAATATTGCACTTAGAACACTAATTAATGGGCCTGCATAATAGATATCTCAATTAATAGACACAGAAGTCATAATTGAGTGGAATGTCTGTCAGTGTCACATTATTTTCTGTCGCATTACAGAAATGCTAATAGCTGTTGTTCCCAATAACTGTTTCCACTATTTCACGTTTCCATGAAATCATAAATATTTCCACAAAATTGCCAACGGTTTGAGTCTGACTGTAAATTGTTCATGATCCAAGTGGTCACGATCCTCAAGTCAAGGTGCTGTACACACCATTCATCCTTTGAAGAATAAATGACCCTTTTCATTCAAAAAGTGAATCAATACAATGTGCAGCTGCATTGTTTTACCTTTCAAGTATTTATCATTTCAAACAACTGCATGTTGTTCAAAGACAAGAGTGCAAACTGCTGTGGTCTTCCTGGGACATATTCCATGTGGTGTTTTGTTCAGGAGATACCAGTCAAGTCAGGGTACAGTATGTCATACCTTCCAAAAAAAAAAAAAAAACGATGGAAAAGATTGACACAACAAAGAAGAAAAATTTACATTATATATGTATATTTCAGACTTTTTTTTTCATTAAACATTGGTCAGCTTTTCTGAAATGTCATGGAGGTCCTTAAAACAGCATGCATATAATAATTAAAAAAAAATTACGAGATACAAAGTTCACACGTAACTCAAACAATAAATTACCCTGACGATAAAACTTTTTTTGCACATTTGACACATACAGTAGACAGTCGAAAATTGCAATCTACTGTACAATTTACGCTTGAAACTAAAACTTCAACTGTGAACTGTCCAGACACGTGTGTGCGCGTGTTCTCATTTGGATCTTTTGCATCTTAAAATGCCGTCGTCCAGAAAGAACCGCCAACCTTAAAATCATTAGCATCTCAAATCAGTGGCTTCATATTGACTCATTAAAATGCGTGGTGCGTGCATCGTATAAAAGGCCATCAATTTTCTTTGAAATACCACCACCAACGCTTTGAAAAGGTCTGGTGCTCGCTAAATGGCTGTGACCTCAGGGCAATGGTCTGCTAATGGGATGATCTTTGTATTGTCTGCTAACA
>PIJE02003608.1:23835-36822 GCA_002895965.2 Coryphaenoides rupestris | reverse complement strand
GCGCGAGCATTCGTGTGGTCCGCTGGTGGCTCCACGGCAAGGCGGTGAGTTTATTCATGGAGTGGTGGGGGTTTTTGTCTGCAACATATTGTAGTGTTGGTGATCTGTCTTGAGACCCGCTCAACAGGACCAGAAGGCAGGGAGTCATTGGCCTGAGAACTGCGTGGTTTTGTGAAGTTTCTCTGAGGGTTAAGCAGTCGTTGTAGGGGGCCAGGTGACGGCACCGGCTCTTGCCTAGAAAGCCCTGTACTTTTGACCTCTTTACGAGAGAGCTCTGTCCCCACCTCATAGAAAGTGCACTCTTCCTTCTCTGCCTGTTGACTGTCATGAGTTTGGGCTGTGAAGCCGGCGAGGGGGTTTGTCATTGTTATAGACTCACCGCTGGTGCGCATGACTGAGCGTAACACTATTTGTAGGGGCAAAGGCAGCCAAAACGCAGGCGCACAGTGAGAAATCACGCTATTAGTTTTCTTGCACATTCTAAAAGTTATTACGGGAAGAGTGACGTGAGTGAGGCAAAGGGACTGAAGACTGCCAGGACGAGAAACACAAAGTGAACTCCACGCACCACTTGATCATGAGCATGTAGTTCACCATCTACCTGTTTTTACACTGATGAAATCCACCAGGTTAAATATTGGACAGATGTTTGTTTATGTGAGAGACCTTAGTGCAAAAATGCTTAAAACGTGCGCTCAGTGTTTTAGACACCAAACATTCCCGGATGTTTAATTCATACGACGCTAGAGACACTGGCTGCGAGAGATACACGATTACTTTAAACGATGTGGTCTGCCCCACCATCAGGCTTCCCAAAGTTTGAGCGTGCGTTCCCAAAGACGCAGGTGTGCGTCTCATGTGGGCCGTGCTGATTGCAATTCCGTCTCAGACAACAGTGGCGAGAGAGGTCTGCAAGTTTTGGAGGTATGACATTGCTAAGAGTGCTGCGCTAGCGGAACCACGGTTGAACTTTGTGAATGACTGGTTACGGAACTGATCGTCAAGTGGGCAGTTAACGAATGCGCAAGAAAATTTTTTGTTACACATCGCTCTGTCGACACGACGTGTCACCCACACTTTAACTAATTAACAGCAAAGGCATGGTTTTACGTTTGAGGTAAATGCAGTGATGTGGGCTGACAGGATATTTTGGGGAAGGAAAGCTTGGCTCTGGGATGGCATGTGGTTTGTATCGGTTCGAAACTACTGAGTCGTGACTCCAAGTTAAAGAGTGGAAGCTCTGTTTGTTTTGATTACACCGCTTAGGAGCGTCATGGGTGTGGTTACGCAAGTCCAATCATACAATGACATGACAACAGTGGCTAAGGAGGAGGGATTCTACTAGAACTTAAATCGTAGTTCTCATGACTGCAAATGCCAAGACATTCAGTGGACTCTGTTCAGTCTGGTATTCTGGCCGGACGTTCGCCACCGGCCTCCCAAGACTAATTGCATTATATTGGTGCATCAAAAAAAAAATAGCTAAAAAATAGGAATTTTCAAGCTTCAAATTGAGAAGAACCTACTACTGTGCTGATAGATATAATACTGTTGATGCTGGACATGTGTGTCCCATACCGAGGTTACATTCATGTGCGGTGGAGTCTCACCAGACTACCACGCAGCTAGTTATAGTCATTGCTTGGTTCTTTCATGGCAACTCACACAATGAGTGATTTGATGAAAGAAATGCTTAGTTCTATAATCTTCCGATTCCCACGCCCAGGCGTAGTTCTATTAGTGCGATATAATTAGTCTATTCACAAAAATATTTATTTCTTCGATAGAGTGGCATAGTATAAAATGGAATGCCCCGGCTGTGCTGATTGGCTGTTGTCCTGATGGTGCTATTTTGCATCTCGCGCGCCATGCCAGCTTTAGCTTACTGCAGGAAAAGAATAACACACAAAAACACACGCTAAGCTTGTTTAATTTGCACTCAGAGTGGAGAATTATACCCATTGCCATGCATTTTTTCAACAGCGCTGTGCGTTCAAATAACAGCACTGGGAACGGTTTTGTGTAATCGGTTATGTTTAGTCCGTGGGCGTTTAACACTGTTCTCCATTAAATTCATGAGTTGTGAAGTGTGCTCAAAGTATATAACAGTAAAATCGCTGCTGTTCACAATGCCGTCCCGGTGCAGGACACTACACTGGGTGGCTCGAGCGCGCCCGACTCGTGGTCGAGTAGTATCGGTCATCAGTTCGAGAGACTACCAGCTAACAGAAGCTGTTAGTCTTATTGGTACCAGAATGAATGAGACGAACTCGCGGGGTGAATAAAAAGGTTTGCAATTATATGAAAAAAAGATTCCAGATCAGGAGAACAGTGTTGTAGGATCACTGTCACGTCGTTACACCAGCCACTGTTAGTGTAGAAACACAAACCTCCACCTTTCGTTTTGCCGGAGAGTTCTGTGTCACGGTCCGCTCTGACGAGTTGGAAGCCCTGCCAGCTGCAGCGCAGAGTCCGGAATCGATCCACACAGCCACGTCTCCGTGAAGCACAAAACAGAAGATGAAGAAAAGTCTCTGTTTTTCCCCAACAGTAGCTGAAGTTCATCCAGTTTGTTTCCCAGTGAACGCACGTTAGAGAGAAATATTCCAGGTAATGCTGTGCGATGTCCGCGTCGGCGGAGACGCACGAGCGCACCAGCGCGTCTTCCTCTCCTCCTCCGGCGTTTCGCTGCATGTACAAAGGTGAGCACACCTTTGACCAGAATGTCCAGTAATTCCACAGATAAACACCATCTCAGCCTTTTTAGGAACTGTTTTATTATTCCAGTTGGTTTTTCAGATCACTGTTTAGTGGTTTGTTCTTTAGCTTTAAGCTCAGTTCAGACAAAAAGTGCTTACTGGCATTTTAATACCAATTTACTAGCTGATTGTCATTTTAAGGATGTTTTTAGATATTTTTGGGATGATTTTAGAAACACAAAATCTTCTTTTCAGTCACTGCAGCAATGGTGGGGTTTTGCTAAGGTGCAAATACAACAATTATGCAAAGAATACACTGTCAATGTCACAAGGGACATAACCCAGTCTATGAAATCATTAGAAATAAAAGGTCAGGGAGCTCTGGTCAGGTCCCGTTTTCAAAGTGTGGAGCTGATGGATGCACCATCAAAATTCTTTTTTAATTTAGAAAAAAAAATGGCCAAAAAAGAGTTATTCACTCTTTACGCTCCAAAGACGGTTTTCTCTTGTCTGACCGTGCTGAAATACGCAGGAGAGCAGTTAGCTTCTATGAGGAGCTGTACAAGAGCGAGATTTCACAGGACCAGGCAGATGGCAGTGTCTTTCTTAATAACTTACCCCAGGTGTCCACAGAGGCCAATGCAGACCTTGGTAGGGCTTTGACCCTAAAGGAACTGCATAGAGCCCTCCAGAGCATGGAGTGTGGTAAAGCACCAGGGTTAGATGGTCTTCCCATTGACTTTTACAAAGTGTTTTGGCCCGAAATGGGTCAAGATAATACTGGACGTACTTGGTGACAGCCTAGCCAAGGGGCGGATGCCGCTGAGCTGCCGTCGAGCGGTACTCACCTTGCTGCCAAAAAAAGGTGACCTGAATGACAAAGTCATGGAGGCCTGTGTCAATCCTATGTACTGAATATAAACTGCTATCTAAAGTGTTGGCTAATAGATTGAGCGATGTTTTGGAACAGGTCATCCACCCTGACCAGACCTACTGTGTGCCCGGCAGGTTAATCCATAACAATATTTATTTTATCAGAGATGTATTGGACTGTAGGTAAGCTTTTTAATCTGGAGTTTGGGCTAGTTTCTATAGACCAAGAAAAAGCTTTCGATGGAGTTGAACACAACTATTTGTGGAGTGTTTTAGCAGCTTTTGGTTTTAGTCCTCTTTTTATTGACAAAATAAGATGTTATATTGTGATGTTGAAAGTGTACTCAAAGTTAACGTGACTTGTGCGCTCCTTTTAAAGTAAATCGGGGTGTAAGACAAGGATGTGCGTTATCCGGCATGTTGTATACTTTGTCAATAGAGCCTCATTTAATCAGGTTAAGGAATGAACTGCAAGGGGTGGCTATTCCAAATTGTCAAAATGTCTTTCAAGTGTCTGCATATTCTGACGATGTAGTTGTGTTTGTTAAAGACCAGAGGGATGTAAATCTGATGTTGAACATATTTGAAGATTTAGAGTTAGTTGCTCTGGTCTAAAAGTATGGCTATGGTCGGGAAGTGGTCTGGTGGTGAGCCAATTCTCCCAGTTGGACTAGATTGGACCAGGGAGGGTTTTAAATACCTTGGAGTATTCTTAGGGGATGAAATGTTTTTACAGAAGAACTTTGAAGGTGTTATTGAAAAAGTAAAGGGATGGCTGTTGTGGGGCGCTCCTCTCCCGAGCCTACCACGTCACCGCAGGCGAGTCGGGATCTCAGCCCGACCGCTGACGGAAACGCCCGAGCGAGTGGGACGCGCTCGGGCGTAACAAGGCGCAGCCTCACCAGGTGCACGCAATTACAATCAGGACACAGCGGCTATTTAAGCCCGTCACAGTGATATATTGCTGCCTCTCCTTCAACAAATGTACTTTGTAAGTCGCTTTGGATAAAAGCGTCTGCCAAATGCCCTAAATGTAAATGTAAATGTCATGAACAATACACGTTGCTAGAACGTACTACCCCCTCGGCTCTGGTTCCCTGTGTTCTCCTTCCTGACTCCCGCGTATTCCTCGTCTCCGCGTTACCCTGTGTCTCCACGTCTCCTCGCTCCTCGTCTCCTCGCTCCAGTGACCCCCGCTACGGACCCCTACTCTCCTCGGACCCTCTCCTCGCTCCAGTGACCCCCGCTACGGACCTCTCCTCTCCTCGGACCCTCTCCACGCCCCTATCCCTGGATTCCCCTTTTTCCTCGCAGACGGATCCCCGACAGACCCCCTGACTACCGGACTACCCTGACCACCGGACTACCCTGACTCTCCCCTAACCCTCCGTTAGGTATTTTGGTTTTCTTGATAGATTAGTGTTAGATTTATTTATTTATCTAGTTAATTATTTATTTTTATATATAGTTATATATATATATAGATATATTCATTATTTATATATATATATTATATTAGCTATAGAGATAGACTCATTACTAGTATAGTGATTATTATTATTATTAGATATATATTTATATATAGGTATTTTATACCTACTAGCTACGTTCCCTGTGAATATAATAAATACCCGTGGAACATAATACTTGTGTCTGTTCTCCATTGTTTACTCACTGACTCCTGATCGTGTCTGGGTCCTAACAGAACGTTCTAGCCATAATGAGTCAAGGTAAACAGGGGGGGACAGATGGAGACCAGGAGACTCAAGTTCTGGGAAAAGTTGTTAGGGATCATAGTATGCAACTTTCACAGCTCCATGTAGAACTCGCCACTGCATTCACCCAGGTCACCGGGCAGATAGGCAGTATCGAGGACAAGTTCACCCACCTGACAGTAGCAGTTAACCGTATCCTCAACCACCCAGCACTGGCTGTCGCTTCCCCCTCCACTCCTGTTACCAGTCAGATTCCCAGTACCCCAGACCCCGACCCACCCTCCTATGACTCCCGGGCTGAGCCCAACCTTCCCTGTCCTAGACCTTTTGATGGGGAGTTTGGGCGGTTCCGAGGCTTTCTGGGCCAGTGTGAACTTCTTTTCAGACACCAGCCAGCTCGGTATAGTGCTGGGGAGACACGGGTAGCCCTAGTCATGTCCCTCCTTACGGGCAGAGCCCTCAGTTGGGCTATCGCGATGGTGGGCCATCAGACGCATCTCTCCTCAGACTATGACTCCTTCCGGCGTGAGTTTAAGTTGGTCTTCGATCACCCGACTGATGGACAGGACGCGGCCAGTCGCCTCCATTCGATGCACCAGGGGTCCAGATCAGTGGCCGACTACACCTTGGAGGTCCGGATCCTCGCTGCCGACAGTGGGTGGGACGACGCAGCACTTAAGAGCGCCTACCGAAGGGGACTAAACGAACCCATCAAGGACCTTCTTGTTAGGGATAGACCTGACACCCTTAACGAACTAATTTCTCTCGCCCTCCAGATGGATGAACGACTGCGAGAGCGCCACCTGGAGCGCGTTCGTCAGTCTGGATATTCCTCGAGACCAATCCAGAGCCCCTCTTCTTCCCCACGGTTTCCCGCGTTAACCCTGACAGCGTCGGATCCCCAGACCGATGGGGAGCCCATGCAGTTGGGTCGGTCACGACTCCCCACGGACGAGCGGGAGCAGCGGATGCGCGCCCGGCTCTGTCTATACTGTGGGAAGTCGGGCCACTACATACGGGCCTGTCCAACCCGCCCAAAGAGATCAGGCTCGCTAGTGGAGGGAGTACGAGTGAGCCTCACCACCCTACCCCACACCACCAGCACGTTGAACCGCCTGTTCCCCGTGACGCTCTCCTGGGGTAGGGAGACTCTCCCTATCAGCGCCCTCATTGACTCGGGAGCTGACGTGAGTTTGCTCGATATCTCCCTGGCCCGGCAAGCAGGTATTCCGCTCATTCCCCTCGACACTCCCCTCACGGCCCAAGCTTTAGACGGACGCCCACTCAGTAAGTTCACACACAGCACAGCTTCCGTCACCCTCACTATCTCGGGAAATCACATTGAGACCACCCGTTTCCTAGTCATGCACGCCCCCGCCGCACCCCTGGTGTTAGGTAGACCGTGGTTGGAGAGACACGATCCTCACATCTCCTGGTCTACGGGGCGGGTGTTGGGTTGGAGCGTGGCGTGTCATGCCAACTGCCTGCGCTCCGCTCAGTCCCCGTCCAGTAGACCTGGGCCAGTAGTCTCTTCCCCGGATCTCACTGGTGTCCCCACAATGTACCATGATTTAGCACCCGTGTTTTGTAAGACTAGCGCACTCGCACTTCCTCCTCACCGACCTTATGATTGCGCCATAGATCTCCTTCCCGGGGCTGCCCTTCCTACCGGGCGGCTGTATAACCTTTCCGTCCCCGAGAAGGAGTCTATGCGCAATTATATCACCGAGTCCCTGGCCTCAGGTATTGTAAGGCCCTCGTCGTCCCCGGTGGCCGCGGGCTTCTTCTTTGTGGCGAAGAAGGAGGGCGACCTGAGGCCCTGTATTGATTATCGCCAACTTAACGATATCACGGTGAAGAATAAATACCCACTTCCCCTTATGTCCTCCACGTTTGAACCACTCACTCACGCCACAGTGTTCACCAAACTAGACTTGCGCCGGGCGTATCACTTAGTCCGTATCAGAGAGGGGGATGAGTGGAAGACAGCCTTTAACACGCACCTGGGTCATTTCGAGTACTTAGTGATGCCTTTTGGACTTACAAACGCCCCGGCCATTTTCCAGGCCTTAGTGAATGACCTGTTACGGGACATGCTGAACCTTTCGTGGTGGTGTACCTGGACGACATTCTTGTGTTTTCCAATTCGGAAGAGGAACACCACCAGCATGTTCGGTTAGTCCTTCAACGTCTCCTCGAAAACCGGCTGTTTGTAAAGGCCGAGAAGTGTGTCTTTCACACAACCTCGGTGGAGTTTCTGGGACACGTGGTAGAGAGGGGCCAGATCCGGCCAGACCCCAAGAAGATCCTCGCGGTGGAGCAGTGGGCAAGGCCTACCGATAGAACACAACTCCGACGGTTTCTGGGTTTTGCAAACTTCCATCGGAGGTTCATCAGGGGTTTCAGTCGAGTGGCGGCCCCCCTCACGGCACTCACGTCCACCCTCCGCGTTTTCTCCTGGTCCCCGGAGGCGGAGAAGGCGTTCGTCACGCTAAAGGGTTTATTCACGACTGCGCCAGTGCTCTCACACCCAGATCCGTCTAGGCAGTTCATCGTGGAGGTGGACGCCTCGGACACGGGCATCGGGGCCGTCCTCTCCCAGCGGTCGGAGGAAGACCAAAAGGTCCATCCCTGCGCTTTCTTTTCTCGCCGTTTCTCCCCAGCCGAGAGGAACTACGACGTGGGCAACAGAGAATTGCTGGCGGTACATGCGGCAATGGAGGAGTGGAGACACTGGCTTGAGGGAGCCACATTACCGTTTTTGGTGTGGACAGACCACAAGAACTTGACATATATACAGATGGCCAAGAGACTTGAACCCCGGCAGGCGCGCTGGGCGCTCTTCTTCGGCCGTTTCAACTACACCCTCACCTACCGCCCCGGGTCCAAGAATGTCCGAGCAGACGCCCTCTCCCGACTGTTTTCTGGAGAGTCGTCGGACCCGTCGGAATCCCCGGACACCATCATTCCCCCAGCCCGGGTGGTGGGAGTCGTCACATGGGAGATTGAGGCGGTAGTGAGGAGGGCTCAGGGCGACCAGCCCGACCCAGGTGGGGGACCCCCGCATCGCTTGTTTGTGCCCTTGAGTGTCCGTGCTCAGGTGCTGGAGTGGGGTCACTCGAGTCGACTCGCGTGCCACCCCGGAACCCACCGGACAGTGGATTTCCTCCGTCGACGTTTCTGCTGGTCTACCATGGAAAATGATGTGCGGGAGTTTGTGGCCTCCTGTACCACCTGTGCCCGCAGCAAGGCCACTCATCGGCTGCCAGCTGGCCTCCTGCGCCTCCTTCCGGTGCCCAGTCGGCCGTGGTCCCACATAGGGTTATACTTTGTCACCGGTCTCCCCATGTCGAAGGGGAATGACACCATCCTCACCCTAGTCGACCGTTTCTCCAAGGCCGTCCATTTTGTCGCCCTCCCCAAACTACCTTCTGCCGCTGAAACAGCGGACCTCCTTGTCGCCCATGTGGTCCGCCTCCATGGGATTCCCCAAGACATTGTTTCTGACCGGGGTCCCCAATTCATGTCAAGAGTATGGCAAGCTTTTTGTAAGGAGATTGGGGCCACAGCTAGCCTCTCCTCAGGGTACCACCCCCAGACGAATGGGCAGGCGGAGAGGGCTAACAAGCGCTGGAGGGACGACATTACGCGCAATCAACAACCAGCAACCCGGCCTCCTGGATGCGAGTACCTACCTTGGGTGGAGTATTCGTTGAACTGTATGAAAAGCTCGGCAACGCGGTCTGTCCCCTTTTGAGTGTTCCCTGGGCTACCAACCCCCTGTGTTTCCCCAACAGGAGCTGGAGGTGGGCGGTCCGTCCGTCAGGGCCCACTTCTGCGGGTGCCGGTGCGTTTGGAGGACTGCCCGAGCGCGCCATGCTCCAGGCCACGGAGCGGTCCGGCGTAACGCCAACCGGCGAAGAGTGCCACCCCCGGCCTATCAACGTGGCCAAGAGGTATGGCTGCTGGTCCGGGACCTGCCCCTCCAGACGGCCTCCCGAAAACTGGCTCCCCGCTATGTGGGGCCCTACACCATCGACCGCATCGTAAACCCCACGGCAGTTCGTCTCCTGCTTCCTCCGTCTCTAAATGTACATCCGGTATTCCATGTATCCCAACTTAAGCCGGTTGTCTCTAGTCCTCTAGCTCCTCCAGTACCAGTCCCTCCACCTCCCCGAGTCCTCGACGGTGGTGACAAGGTGTGGGACGTTGACAAGCTGCTCGCTGTCCGCCGTCGGGGACGGGGGTTCCAATACCTGGTGGAGTGGGTTGGATATGGCCTGGAGGCCCGCAGCTGGGTTCCCCAATCATACCTGGCTGACCCCGCCCTCCTGCAGGATTTCTACCGCAATCGGACGGAAGCCCGGTGTCTCCCGTAGGAGGGGGGGTCCTGTTGTGGGGCGCTCCTCTCCCGAGCCTACCACGTCACCGCAGGCGAGTCGGGATCTCAGCCCGACCGCTGACGGAAACACCCGAGCGAGTGGGACGCGCTCGGGCGTAACAAGGCGCAGCCTCACCAGGTGCAGACAATTACAATCAGGACACAGCGGCTATTTAAGCCCGTCATGAACAATACACGTTGCTAGAACGTACTACCCCCTCGGCTCTAGTTCCCTGTGTTCTCCTTCCTGACTCCCGCGTATTCCTCGTCTCCACGTTACCCTGTCGATCCTGTGTCTCCACTTCTCCTCGCTCCTCGTCTCCTCGCTCCAGTGACTCCCTCTCCGGACCCCTCCTCTCCTCAGACCCTCTCCACGCCCCTATCCCTGGATTCCCCTTTTTCCTCGCAGACGGATCCCCGACAGACCCCCTGACTACTGGACTACCCTGACCACCGGACTACCCTGACTCTCCCTAAACCCTCCGTTAGGTATTTTGGTTTTCTTGATAGATTAGTGTTAGATTTATTTATTTATCTAGTTAATTATTTATTTTTATATATAGTTATATATATATAGATATATTCATGATTTATATATATATATTATATTAGCTATAGATAGAGATAGACTCATTACTAGTATCGTGATTATTATTATTATTAGATATATATTTATATATAGGTATTTTATACCTACTAGCTACGTTCCCTGTGAATACATAATACTTGTGTCTGTTCTCCATTGTTTACTCACTGACTCCTGATCGTGTCTGGGTCCTAACAATGACTTGACAAATGGAAGTTTTTAATACATAAAATGTCATATAGGGGCCGTGTTCTGATGTGTTCTGGTAGCACCATCCCTCTGGCATCGGCTAGCTTGTGTGGATCCTCCAACACACCTGTTGTCAAAAATCCAAACAATCTTGGTCAACTTCTTCTGGGACAATCTGCACTGGGTACCACAGAATGTTTTATATCTGCCGAAGGAGGAAGGTGGGCATGGACTTGTTAATCTACAAAGTAGAACAGCTGCCTTTCGCCTTCAGTTTGTACAGCATCTGCTCACAGGGCCAGTGGACTCAGGTTGGAAGGCTGCGGCTTGCGCCATTTTACAAACTTTTGAAGGGCTGGGACTGGACAGAACATTATTTTGGATGGACCCGGGAAAAATGAACTGAAGAAGATTCCCTGTGTTTTATAGTAATGTTTTTAAGGTATGGTCTCTTTTAACAGTACACAGAGAACACTGCAGTTCTTCATACTGGTTTTGAAAGGAACCCCTGATATATGGCTCAATTCTGGACATAAGCAGAATAAGAAGTCCCTTCCTGCATTGACTTTTAATCTCCTCAGGTCTGGAGTCACAACTTTAGGTGGCTTGCTGAAGTTGGCTGGACCAGACCTTGGGAATAGCGGAAAAGTAGCAGATCACTTGGGGGTGAGATCCATCCGCACGGTTGCCCAAATCCTGGAGAAATAGCGGGCTTCCCTAACAAAAGGACAACTACGGAAGCTGGGAGATTGCTTCACTGCGGCATGCAGTCCAGACTGCAAGGATCGCTTTCCTAACATGTCTCCCAAGCTCATGGAATGTACAGGTTTATATTTACATTGTGATAACTTGACATTCTTGGGTCCAAACCAAGCAACCAGCAAAATGTTGTATAAAGCTTGTGTTAAGACCCTAAACAAAAAGATTCTGGACAGGAGAACAGATACACCCTGGCATAAGGTCTTGCAGATAAGGGAAACTGTTAAACCACAGTGGAGAGCACTTTACAAGTCACCGTTAACAAAAAAAACTGGGGATTTACAGTGGAGAATTCTGCATGGAGCCATTGCAGTTAATGCATTTGTTTCTGTTTTAAATCCTGATGTAAATCAAGAGTGCCCTTTTTGTTTTATACGGGAAACTGTATTCCTTACTTTTATGCAGTGTGTGAGGCTAAGAACTTTATTTGATGTCATGGAGAT
Source organism: Coryphaenoides rupestris (assembly GCA_002895965.2). Lineage (NCBI taxonomy): Eukaryota > Metazoa > Chordata > Actinopteri > Gadiformes > Macrouridae > Coryphaenoides > Coryphaenoides rupestris. Next base: position 25,177 of record PIJE02003608.1, on the reverse strand, counting down.
GCTCTTTGTTGCAAATGTAGCTTTTTTTTTTTCATTGCTTGGTTTTAGTCAACTTTGTCAGAAATATCTGATGGGGTTTTTTGTATGTTTTTAAAGTTTGTAATAAAGACTTTTTTAAAAATCAAATCTCTCTCTCTCTCTCTCTCTCTCTCTCTCTCTCTCTCTCTCTCTCTCTCTCTCTCTCTCTCTCTCTCTCTCTCTCTCTCTCTCTCTCTCTCTCTCTCTCTCTCTCTCTCTCTCTCTCTCTCTCTCTCTCTCTCTCTCTCTCGTTTGTCCTAATCACAGCCTCTGCCAGTCCAAGCCCCTGGAAACACACACTGCTATTTGAATCCCTGGTGAAAGACATGCCTGCCATCACTTACAGCCGGGACCCAAAAAAAACCCCAAAAAATGAATTTGGAAAAAAAAAAATTCTTAAAGGGTAACCTTGCCGATGTTCAAACTTATATATCTCTCTCTCCATCCGCATTAAGGATATCATCGGGTGAAGCATCTGCCCTGACCACAGTAGCAGACAGATCTGGGTGCGCGGGGGCGACATGGATCGCAGGAGGGATTGAAACAAAGATTGAAACGGTACAAAGCCGGTTTGAAAAGTCCCGTTTCAAGCCATGCGGCACTGATTCCTGGCCTGCCCTTACGTACCAGTGGCTGGCTGCTCGCGGGAGCCAGCACACAGCCAGTCCTCCAAACATACGCGTAAATCGTGAGAACTGGCACCGGCCTCGGTGGCAAACTGGAAGCTGCAAGCTGGTGAGCGCTGGTAGAATCACTATCAGTATATCAGTATAGCAGTAGCAGAGAGTAGCAGTGCTGGCACTATTGCTGACACTATTTACATTTAGGGCACAATTAGGGCATGACGCTTTCATCCAAAGCGAAGAGTACAGTAGTAGTAGTAGCAGTAGTAGTGGTCACATTATTGTCTAATTGTTATTAGTAGGATTAGTTGGAGTAATGAAATTGCTAGTAGTCACATGGTAGAGCGAGTCAGTTTTCATGGTCATGATCCAGTACTTGTCGTCATAGTATTAGTAGTAGGCTAATAATTATAGTGAAGTGGCGATCGTCCCTTGTGTACATGAGTAGTAGTAGTAGGCTATTTGTACTCGAAGTAATAATAGTTATAGTATCAGTAGTCACATTGGTAGTAGGAGTAGTAGTAGTAGTAGTAGTAGTCACATGAGTAGTAGTAGTAGTAGTTACAGTATTAGTAGGCACATTAGTAGTAGTAGTAATAGTCACAGTATTAGTAGTCACATTAGTAGTAGTAGTAGTCGTAGTAGTAGTTATAGTATCAGTAGTCACATTAGTAGTAGTAGTAATAGTTACAGTATTAGTA
>PIJE02003608.1:18216-23050 GCA_002895965.2 Coryphaenoides rupestris | reverse complement strand
CACATTAGTAGTAGTAGTAGTCGTAGTAGTAGTTATAGTATCAGTAGTCACATTAGTAGTAGTAGTAATAGTTACAGTATTAGTAGGCACATTAGTAGTAGTAGTAGTCGTAGTAGTAGTTATAGTATCAGTAGTCACATTAGTAGTAGTAGTAATAGTTACAGTATTAGTAGTCACATTAGTAGTAGTAGTATAGTAGTAGATAGTTCACATTAGTAGTAGTAGTAGTCGTAGTAGTAGTTATAGTATCAGTAGTCACATTAGTAGTAGTAGTAATAGTTACAGTATTAGTAATCACATTAGTAGTAGTAGTAGTCGTAGTTATATATCAGTATTCACGTTAGTAATAGTGGTAATAGTTACAGTATTAGTAGTCACATTAGTAGTAGTAGTAGTAGTAGTAGTTATAGTATCAGTAGTCACATTAGTAGTAGTAGTAATAGTTACAGTATTAGTAGTCACATTAGTAGTAGTAGTAATAGTTACAGTATTAGTAGTCACATTCGTAGTAGTAGTAGTAGTAGTAGTAGTAGTAGTTATATATCAGTATTCACATTAGCAGTAGTAGTTATAGTGTCAGTATAGTAGTAGTACTCATGGTGGTCCTGGTCGATACAGGGCCCTGCAGGTACTGCTGTGCTGCAGAATATTATCTGGGTACTTCATGCTTGCACAACTTGCAACTTCCATTCCTGTTTGAATCAATGGCTCTTCTTTTTTACAAACCTGTGTTCTGCTTCCATTGTAAGGCCTGTCCGTGACTCCAGCTACAGCTTCTCAAATACTTGACAATGTCATTAAAAGGCACTTCCTGCCGATCTAGGGAAATTGTCGAAGTTTAATCTGATACGGCCTAAAATGGTTTTCATATCCTGTGCTTCAGTGCTTAAGTAGAAGTAGAAATACACAAAGAAGAACAAAAAATGTGCTTGGCACGTACTTGGAGGAATAAAGGTCCACTTAAAAGTACTCAAGTAAGTAAGTAAGTATGCGATGTGGAAACCAGACACATTCCATGCCTAACAAGTACACCTGTTCTGTGTTAATGAGTTTGGTTTAGGTTGGTACAATATTTAGCTCAAATTGTTATCAATATTAAACAAAAACATTACCGATTAAAAAGGTGATTATATTGCTTGGTGTAATGTTTGCTGAAGCCTTTTATTAAAAACAACATATTACACAGAACTCACAGGCGGAAGATTGATACAGTGTCATAAACTGTCAAATATTTGCTCTGGCGTTAAAAATGATAAAGTCCCATAAAATAAAATGACTCAATCAAAGGAATCAAACATATCGTAGAGTGTACCTTCCCTGCCAGTAAGTAAGTAGAAGTATAAGTAGAGGCCACTTGTACACACATGTGGCGTGTTTACCCAGCCATCTCAAGGCACAGGGTTGAATAATCAACCAGCAACGTCTTCAGATGTAGTCGAGATAGTTTCCTTTGGAATGGTAATGATTTTAAACTCCAGCATTAAACAGTCAAAAGAGAATGTCTCTGTCTTATTTTGTTGACATATTGAGGATGAAATCCCCCCCCCCGCCCCCCTTCTTTTCCTCCTCCTCACACATTACAATAATGCATGAAGAAATCACATTAATAATGCCTATATTTTGTCACATATTTATAGCTATCCCCCAGATATCAACATGTCACAGTTGTTGTTACACATCCCCATTGGTTTCAATTAAAATGTCGCAGAGGCAATAAAAATAGCCAATTAAATTGGAGCAGGCTCTTCAGAAGTAGAATCGGTCTGATTAAATTAACCTTGAACATCAATTACGGTTAAAAATAAGCTTTGAATGTATATTCATAACTACCCGCGGTATCTCCGACGCTGGCGTATATCGCCTCAACGAGACTACGTATCTTATAAAGCACAAGGAATATAAGATCTCGTTTCCCGTTTTTCGTTGAGATAGTAGCGAGCGATAGTAAGGGTACCGACCCACCACAACACAACGCAATATTCCCACAGCAAAGAAACGAAATACTCAATGATTTTACACTTTTATATGAAAGTATATACCGACAGCACAACAGAGCAAATAAATATAAACGCGAAAATCGCTGAGGGATAATTGCACTTGTTGCATGGTGTGGGATTTCTACTCTCACGTTCAGGAGGGTGTAGATCTTTGTCTATGCGTTTGAGAGTAGAGAGACTTACGTCTTACGCGCTGAAATTCAATTAACAAACCATTTTTTTTTTTACATTAATGCTTTTAAATACACATCGCGCCCTTCATTTTTCATCCATAATTCTTTTCTCACTGACTTTCACGAGCCTACAGGCACTACTATTATGGTTGTTCCCGGTTGAAGACACAGTTGACATCAACACGTGCCAAAGTTAGTTTGAACGGCATGCGTGTTTATTGCTCGGAGGTTTTTGTTGTCTGATCAATAAAAAAAAAAATGTATAGATGATTAAAACAATCTGAAAAGAGGGGTAGGAGATTGGTGTTTGTGTTTGGTGTCTATGGTAGTGTGGCATTATTTCCTTTTGCGACTTTTCGTGTGTTCGTACGTTTTCTTATTTGTGTGTTTCCCTTCACAAGGTGGAATAATAATGTGTTGTTGTTGGTGCCAATAAAGTAGGGCCTAGTCTAGTGTAAGATGAATGTTGAAATGTGGTGTGTGTGACGTTGGAAGAACGTGCAACGATCATAGCCGTTGGTAAATGTGTGACATAGTACCGAACATGTGTACAAGTAGATGCATAAGACACTCAAACTAAACAATCCAGTACAATGCTCAACTATGTGTGTGTAACGCAACCAACTGTTCATGCACGCTCTGTTAGTGAGTTCCCCGTGGTTGTTTTTGTTGGTTTGTCCCGTACCTGTCGTCCGGGCCGAAAATTCGATGTGCTAGTGATACGGCCAGAGAGATGAGTGTTGGTAGCATGTGAGTGTGTGTTTTGTCCCGCTGTCTGTTGGTGGGCCTCCAGGGTGTGAGATGATGTGGTCGATGCTGCTGGTTTGGTGTGTCGGGATTTGTGCTACCTGCACTGGATGTGACTGAGAACCTAGTTGGGGTGCTTGTTCAAACTCACACCGGTCTAGGGGGGAAAAGGCCCTCCTGGAACCTGCGAGGTACACACGTTCCTGTGCAAAAAAAAAAGCAAGTGCAATTATGAGAGAGGCACAACAGCATTGGATGAAAGGAATGGAATTGTTTGTGTTCCCAGGCGCACGTTCGCAGAACGAACGCGGTCGGTGCCGAGAGAGATGCCTCCCTGGGCGAGGGAGCGTGGGGGTTGGGCAGGGCAGAGGGGGTGTGACTCGTTGTTTTCCTAGTTGAGGAGTAGTATTTTGGGAACAAGGAGTAACGACACAAACGGGAGGCCGGTCCATTGGTGGAAAAAGAGCGCGAGCCCAATTAGAATGTGGTCATTTGGTTCCGTTGGTAGGACACGTCCCGAGAGCGCAGTTTTTTGCTCCGCCACACAGCGGTATTTGTCGGTTATGAAACCACCGCAGGAATTCCCTCTTTGAGAGTTTAGGGAGAGAACTACAGACCAAAGCGTCAGAACCAGCTTTCCTCTTTAAGTAAATGGTAGGCAGATGCTTCATTGTAAATAGGTTGGGAAACAAAAACCCCCACTCCACTTAACCCACCATCGATGCCGCGCATTAACCGAGACTCCATCACCCACCTATTACCTCTTAAGGCAGAACTTTTTTCGAGCAAAAGAACGTTTCCGACACAGCCTTGTCCGTGCGCGCCCTTTATTGCTCTCCCTAACTCGTCCGAGCCGGACATCACTTCTAAATTGTCTCTGAAAGTTGTTCTTGATGAATGCTAAACTCTATATAACTGTTCTGATCCTTTAGCAAGAACGCCGTAACTACACACTTCGCATCCCAATGTAAATATCGCGGTAATAAAAATTTTTTTGTCTCGAACTTGTCTAGCGTTTTTTGGTTAAACACATTGTCGTATCCACAAAATAGACTCCTGTAAGGTCACTATGACTAACCGGAAAAATCGTGTTGCGTAACAAGTTGATATGGGCATTGATCCTTAGGAAGAGTGAGAGAAGCCACACAGAGAGCTGGAGACGGGAGAGAAGAGTATAGAGGAGATGAGACGACCGCACGAGCACATGAGACACATGAACGACACTGGTGAGTTTATTGTCAAAGTAGCAGCATTCCTTATTGTTGTAGAGTGGGCCTCCCAAGGGATAGGAAGAAGTCCCCGTGTTATCGTAGGAACACATCTTATTATATGCAGAAAAACAATTATGTAATTCAAGGATATTAATATGATTCGCACAGTATATATTACTTTGAAGATTTTAATCGACTGGTTGAATAACATCTGGCAACAATGTTGTCCAAATGAAGGGAAAACTATGGACGGAACCCGAGGGGAGAAGAGAAACAGAGAAGAGAAACGGTGGGGCAGGAATGAAGCAAAAGAGCAGGTAGGAATGGTACGACGACTTGGTAGGAGAGGAGAGACGGATTGGACGCGCAGAGCTTTGAGGGGGGTGTGTTGGGTGACGAGCCCACTGCGAAGACAGGCCGCCAAGAGCTTTTCGCTCAATATGGTCACTGTACAGTATTACTGCAACACTATATGTGGAGGTTCACATTCTCTCATCTCAAAAAAAACTTGGTCATCCCTCACGGATGCTTATAACTTTTATAATCTATATCAAGAACCTAACACTGCACTCTCTACACAACACTCTAACTTCTTCTACTCAAGCATAACCTCTCTCTCTCTCTCTCTCTCTCTCTCTCTCTCTCTCTCTTCTCTTTCTTTCGTCCAGCTGGCTCTTTTTTATTCTCTCCACTTTTTCTCTCTCTC
>PIJE02003608.1:8216-13216 GCA_002895965.2 Coryphaenoides rupestris | reverse complement strand
GGTATCAGCTGCTCTGCTCCGCTAGCCAGGCCGGGCGAAGAGACCCAGAGCACCCCCGTCACCACCAGCAGCACCACCAGCAGCACCACCACCAGCACCACCACCCCACCACCATCTCCTCTCCCATTTACACGTGTTATTAAAATAATTACAAAGACATCGTCTCCTCCTCTCCTCTCTCTTCTCCCCTCCTCTCTCCTTCTCTCTCTTCTCTCTGTCTCTCTCCTCCTCCCTGTCTCTCTCCTCTCTCTCTCTCTCTCTCTCTCTCTCTCTCTCTCTCTCTCTCTCTCTCTCTCTCTCTCTCTTCACACCCAGAGCCCTCATGGGCTGCTGGATGGAGCCCAGTGTGCTGTGCTGGAAATGGCAGAGAGAGAGAGAGAGAAGAGGAGGAGAGAGAGGAGGAGAAGGAGGGAGAGAGAGGAGGGGGGAGGGGAGGGGGGAGAGGGGGGGGGGGGGGTGAAGGGGGGGGAGGGGAGTTGACATTAGCGTCATGCGTATTTTTAGTGTCTGGATGCTGGGCTCCTAGTAACCAGGTGGGGTGGGGGGGGGGTTGTGGGGGAGAGAGAGAAAGAGAGAGAGAGGAGTGAGAGAGAGAGAGAGAGGAGTGAGAGAAAGAGAGAGGAGTGAGAGAGAGAGAGGGAGAGAGGGAGAGAGAGACCTACGGAGAGAGAGGAACTTGTGGAGCTGTAAAGGCAGCGATGTGTTGATGATGCTGACGACGGTGTGGGCCTGCAGATTAATATAATAACACCTATAAGACCTATAACAGCTCATGCTAAACACCCTTACATCTCCATCGACGCCCCGGCCCTCAGAAGAAACTCCCCTACTTGATAATTGGACAATCAAATCAAACATCCACCATAGGAGAAGCCTAATGAAATGTTTTGCCCTAAATAATTAAGTTGCCAAATAAGCAAGAGACAGAGAATAAAAGGCAAGGTTGGTCGTCTCATGGAGGAGAGTGCACGCTAATGGGCAAACTAAATGTTTTTAACACCGGCGATATACGCCAGCGTCGGATACCGCGGGTAGTTATGAATATACATTCAAAGCTTATTTTTAACCGTAAATGATGTTCAAGGTTAATTTAATCAGACCGATTCTACCTCTGAAGAGCCTGCTCCAATTTAATTGGCTATTTTTATTGCCTCTGCGAGATTTTAATTGAAACCAATGGGGATGTGTAACAACAACTGTCATTTGCCAAGGGCGTGAAAGAAAAGGAGGTGGTGGTGGTGGAGGGAGGGGGGAGGGGTGGTGGAGGAGGAGGTGGGAGGAGGTGAGTGGGTGCTGAACGCCCTTGGCAAATGAAAGGTCAAAGACACTGCAGTGATTAATGAGCAGTAGACTCTGGGATCTCTCTGTCACTAACCACCACCCCTACACACACACACACACACACACACGCACATTCTCACACACACACACACACGCACATTCGTGCACACACACATGCACATTATTTTACACACACATTCTCACACACACACACACACACACACACATGCGTGACCCCTTGCTCAGTCAACGCATTATTTCACGCCCCCCTTAATCTCTTCCTTTTTGTTCTTTCTAGACATGGCACAGTTTTTCCCCTCCTGTACTCTAGTTTTTCCTTGTGTGTTATTTCGTGAGAAAAATATTGTGTGTTGTTCTGCAGCTTTCACGACCGAGGTGAGTTCACAAAGACTCTGTTGAACTTTCCTGTTAGGGTTGTTACGGCCTTGTATTTTGTTTCCCTTCTGGGTGTGTTTTCTGTTTCTTTGTTTCCTGCAGGAGTGGATCGGCTTAATTGCTTGCACAGGTGTATGCTATGAAGCAATTAAGCCGATCCTCATCTATAAGAGTGCAGCTGCCCCTCCTCTCCTGGCAGGCAGCATTGTGGCAGACCTGTGGCAGCAGACCGTGCCTGGAAACACTGGCCGTTGGACCTGTTGTTGGATTAGTTGTCGGGCCGTTGGAATTAATGGAATAAATGTGTTGTACCTTCTGACTCCTCCGTTTTCCCCCTCTTTTTCTGTTACACGCAGCTCGAAGGCGTAACAGGGCTTAGAGAGAGAGAGAGGGGGAGACAGACAGAGAGAGAGAGGGGGAGGAAGAGAATAACAAAGAAAAATGTTCAAGAGAGGGTGGTGGCGTGCAGGTTGTGTGTGTGTGTGTGTGTGTGTGTGTCTGTGTTCTCACTGTGGCGGCCTTTACAATGTTTTCAGACCCAGCGAGAGAGCAAAGGAGAGACAGAGAGAGAGAGGGGTGGGGGGGCTGGGGGCTCAGTGTAGGAATACCAGGTCCTCTCCACCCTTTTTTTCATCTCTGGAGCGATCTGGCCAATGAGTCTAATGATTATAGTTGTGTTCTTACATCACACAAACCCTGCCCTCCTCCTACCTAACCCACACACACACACTTCAGATGGTGGGGGTATTATTGTGGTGTAAATGTATGTGTGTGTGTGTGTGTGTCAACGTTCCTTTCAGCTGGGCTATGTCACTCCATACTCCAGACCCGCTCTTTGTTTGAGGGAGAAGTCGTGCAATATTTACCCTCAGCGGCCAATACAGATTAGCATTGGTAATTGACTGCGACATAAAGTTCGACGCACAAGTGCCTGTATGTATGTGTGTATGTGTGTGTGTGTATGTATACTGTATGTGCCTCTGTGTATGTGCCTGTGTGTGTGTGTGTGTATACATGTGTGTGTGTGTGTATACGTGTGTGTGTGTGTCTCTGTGTGTGTGTCTCTGTGTGTGTGTGTCTCTGTGTGTGTGTGTGTATATGTGCCTCTGTGTGTGTGTGTGCCTCTGTGTGTGTGTGTGTGTGTGTGTGTATATACGTGCCTCTGTGCGCGCGTGTGTCCGTTTGTACATGCGAGCGAGAGAGAGAGAGAGAGAGTCTGGGCGTCCGGGCCCCTCGTGTTTGAATGCAGACCCTCAGCTCACAATGGGGGGCTGCTGGTGAAACGGCGTCTCTGCCTGTCACTTTCCCTCCACATGCTGGCTCTCTCTCTCTCCCAGAGATAAGTGGGCCTAATGCTGAGCAAATAGCGGAAATCAGAAGCCACTGAGAATCATTCCCCTCTCCTTTTCCCAGGGCTCCCGAAGACATGCACACGCTCGTAGACAGAGGACACGGAAGGAGAGAGAGAGAGGGAATGCGGCCAGTGGCCAAATAGAGATAGGAGACTATATACAGTATTCAGTATAGGCCTATATCTATATCTGTCTCTATCTATGGATATATCATATATATATCTATCCCTCTCTCTCTATAGATATATATATATCTGTAGTTACACTTCAATTATTGCCAAATTGTTTTTGCAGACTTGTCTTGCCTATATTTTTATACTTCAAGTTTCAAGTTTCAAGTATTTTATTGTCACTTCACAATTTACACGTGAGTATGAGCAGTGAGTGAAAAACTTCTTGTGCAAAAACGCCCGACAGCAATTATAAAAGAATACAAAATAGAAATAGAACTACAAAATAGAAACAGAACTATGAATATAAATTCTCTGTAAAATAAGTAAATGAAATATAAAATGAAATGGAATATACAGCAAATATATCCAGGTGAGCAATACACATATAAATCAATGTACTAAAATATACATTGTTATATGCTGACATTCACAGAATGTCACAGAATACCTTCCCAGACAGTCGACAACACTAGCACCAGCAGTTGGCACCAGGACTAGCACAAACACCAGTACTAGCACCAGGACTAGCACTAACACCAGTACTAGCACCAGACAGAAAGAGAGAGATATTTACCTCTAGACTCTAGCCCCTCGGGAGGATTGAGGAGGATGGAACAGTACTGTCTCTGCAACTGTTTGCTTGAAGACTTTGTTCTGTGGAGTTTCAACTTGTGTGGACCTCAGGACATTGTTTCTTTTTACATTTGAGGATTCTTAAACCACACCACTCCTCCAAAGTTAACTCATCCTCAAGCACTGATTCTGGCCACTATCGCAACAATCAGATCTACTGGAGGGCTCACATGCCTTTGGCACATCCCATCATTTTTTCAGATTTTATGTTGTTTGTAGCAAGATTTGACTCTTTAACCACATGTATATTTGTGTCTCCTTAACAGATTTTCCACGACATTGCTTGGTCTATTATTTCAGAGCCTGAACACGCTCCCCATGCTAGAACACATTAGGCCCGCGGTAAGACAGACACCATCGCTCAGGCGTGCGCGGTACTTCATCCGTCGCTTTGCGCGGCTGTGAGGCGCGGCACCAGACCGGGGCCCCCGCCCTCGCCATCCGTGCTGGGCGCGGTGGGGTTGGGATCGGACCCCTCGCTGCCGGCTGCATCAAAGCCGCCTGGGCTGGAGAAGCATAGCAAGGGCTCGGTCTACCACTTCATCCGGTGCAAGGAAGGCGAATCACATGCCCTCCATAACCCGCACCCAAAGCACTTCATATTGTCATGTCGTTACGGTGGCACAGTGTAATCAAAATCTTCCTACTCTGAATTTTTACTACCTAGGTTTTACCCATCTTCCTCATTCCTGTTGAGGAATCATGAGGAACCTGTCTCCGGAACGACATGACGTGCTTTTAACTGGGGAGATTTACAGCCCAGGGGATCATTTTAATGGTGACACGTAGTTTTCCATGTCTTGGAACAACTCCTTTCGCCAGTGGCTTACATTTCTAATGAAGGGCGGGACATCTGCCGATGATGTACTTTTTTACCGCGGGGCTTCGCTCAAAGCAAACACCGGACGGTATAGTGCCTGAAACCAACGCACTGGCACTCTCAATCAAACGATTCTTACTTTGTCCACACTGTCCAAAAAAAAAAAAAAATCACACATAGCGTTAGTTTCATGATGCCGCGGACGCAGGACTTAACAGCATGCTGTGACTCGCCACCACCGGTCCCCTACCTGCCAGGCCAACAGCTCCTCCAACCGAGGCCAGCGAGCAGCCGGGACAGCTCAAACGCGGCAGCCGGCGTGGTCAGCCCCCTTCCAGCCCCGTA
>PIJE02003607.1:14906-36839 GCA_002895965.2 Coryphaenoides rupestris | reverse complement strand
AAGTCCTGCCTAGTGTGTCTTACCTCTTACTGCCACACCCACCTGGAGCCACACCAGAGAGTCGCAGGCCTGAAGAGACACGAGCTGGTCGAGCCGAGGGACCGTCTGGAAGACAGGATGTGTCAGAAACACACCAGACTTCTGGAGCTCTTCTGCCAGACTGAACAGGTGTGTGTGTGTGTGATCTGCACAGCGACGGACCACAAGACCCATCCTGTTGTACCTCTAAAGGAGGAATATGACGAGAAGATGGCCCAGCTGGAGAAGATGGAGTCTGAAGATCAGCAGATGATCCAGGAGAGACGACGGAAGATTGAGGAGTTCAAAGACACAGTAAAACTCAGCCAAGCAGACGCTAGACAGAAGATGCCGATGTTTGAGCAGGTGCTCCCACCGCTCTGATTGCACCGCATAAAAAAGTGCGGGATGATTGAATACCAAGCGGTTAAGAGAAACTGAATCCACCAAAGAAACCAAGCTAAGCGTCATCAAAGAGGTGGAGCGGGAAATAGAAGATCTGACCGCTAGAAGCTCAGAGGTGAAGCAGCTCTCACACACTGAAGACCACCTCCACTTCCTCCAGACCTTCGGATCCCTGAAGAAACCTCCACCCACCAGGGACTGGACGGCGGTGGAGGTCCGTCCTCCGTCATACGTAGAGACCGTGAGGAGATCCCTGGATCAGCTGGAGGACTCACTGAACATGGAGATGCCTGTTCTAAGAAGAAGCGTAAGTGTTGAGTTTGATTCATCACAACACACACTCACTATTTAGATGGAAAGTCCATCCACACAGCAGGAGGTGACGTCTGTTCATAAAAGTATTATTATTATTATTATTATTGTTATTGTTGTTGTTGTTGTTGAATAATAGTAATAATGTGAGAATGTTATATTCTATATACAAATATTTGATTATGGTTATAAACAATATATTAATGTTATTACTAATTATTGTATTATTATTATTATTATTATTATTATTAATAGACATAATCATATCATAATCATGATACTAACATAATGAATAATAGTAATAATGTGAGAATGTTATATTCTATATACAAATATTATTTAATTATGTTATAAACAATATATTAATGTTATTACTAATTATTGTATTATTATTAGTATTATTGATCATGTCATTACATTGGACACAATACACAACATAATAATCATGATACTAGGAATCATAATTATATGTGTACTTTATACATATAATAAATATAATCTGAGTATTATGGAGAGAGAGAGAGAGAGAGAGAGAGATGGTAGAGGTAGAGAGAGATCCGGAAATTGCAAACTTTACAGGTGTACCTTCATACAGTGGATAATGGGGAGAGGACACAGACCATAATAATAATACTCTACACTCTTAATAAAGATTCAATCTCACCACCACGACCTTTTCTTCTAAGCTATTCTAAACATATCTCCGCCAAAACAGCCCGCCCTAGTAAGGTATTCATCGTGCCAATATACTGTGTTATGGATACGCAACTTCAAACCCACCTGATTGCTCGCGCTGCTCGCTTAGCTCGACTTAAGCTAGCTTGAGTCACTAGCTAATAACGACGCCGACACGCACAACAACCACTCACGGGCCAGGGCGCATATACACTAGGGAAGTTGATGATCGAGTCTCAATGTATAGAGACACCCGCCCCAGCACCCGACCGGCTGCAGAGACTTGATTGACCCACCGGTCTTACCCTCCATCGACAGTCCGTGTTGGCTCGACGGTCCACCGAATGGACCCAAACGGTGGGACGATAGCCATTTGTAATGGTCCTAGAATACAGTAGACACCAGCATGCTAATTGGAACCACCAAACATGAGGAGGGAGGGTGATGCTGCCCGCCCTCCCAGGAGGGCTTAATGAAAAACTTTCGTCAAGCCTGCGCTGCGGAGAAAAAGAAAAACAACCGCGAGGAAAAAGAAAAAAACCCATCGCCGCCTGGGATCGGGTCAAAAGTGGGCGTTAGCCGAACACAATAAGCTAGACGGCATAGTTGTATGGTTTGGTCGCACGAGGGCCGATGCACTTCGCAGGTTATTGCTTAAGAAGATGAGCACTCCCCTATGTGATGAGAGCCATTCAAGGCATTGCGACATAGGCTGTTTGTACTGTATGAGGTATTTGTTTTCATTTGTTGGTTACTTCGTCCCACATAGTTGGAAATTTTTCGTATTTAAAAGATAAACCCTCTGATGTTTATTTTACATTATGTTTAGAGGAGGTGGAAGTGGTTTTTGTATGCAGAATAAACAACAGATTGAGAGACTGGTTTGTACTTGTGTGGGCCTTTTGTGGCGACATTTGGCTTGGAGGCGTTAGTCAAACACAAAGAACCGTCGTCGCACACAAATACTGTATACCACTTGATTTGTGGAACGCCCATTCTCCAAAGGTTGGCAGTGAGAAGTAAAGAGAAAGTCTCAGCCAGTAATCATATTGGCTCATCCTATGATCATCCTCAGGAATGGTAAGAGGTCTATTGTACGTCCTCTTCAAGCATGCAGACCACTGTGCGTTACGTTGTGTGTAAGCGAGAGCTACGTCAACTCCTGCAACCTGGACCGCTTTGCCAAGGCCGTAGGCTTACTGGGAAGGCCCTGTGTGTTTGTGTTTCCTGTTTATAAGTGCCGGATCACATTGCGATGAAGTGATCCGTTCCATATCCATATTTTATACAGATTGAGAGGAGGAATGGCCCCGATTACATGACAGAAAGGACGAGAGTCCCACATGGACAAAGCCCATGAGGTTCCCCCAAGTTTTTCAATAGGAGCGAAGGTGGCAATAATCTTAGGGCAAGCAAGTGCATTATTGGGTGAATAAAAAACGGAAAGTGTAGACCCAAACAATAATTTTTCCCCTCTAGAAATTTTTGCGTATTCCTAGATAATGGGGCTGAGATAGTGAAATGTGCGTGCTCCCCGCATGGCGGAGAGACGTATACGCTGGGCCTTGCCGCTCTGCCCCTAAGATTTAAGAGATTCTGCTGTTGGTGCTTGCGCTACGTGCATTGTAAAGTGTGTACTTTCTTAACTTTCCGAGTGCCAGTGCTGAGGAAATCCTCCGCAAGGAAATAACGGAGAGTTGAGATTTAGCTTACCAAATCCCGGAAACTCTACTATTTCCCTCTCTCTGCCGTATCTCCGGTTCCCCCTCGCCCTCGCGCGGCGCCCCTACGTCTCCTACCCTACATACAATGACAGTAATGGATGGATTGTAAATGTGTGGTGAGAACACTGGACTATATTGTTGGACCTGTGGACCTGCCACCATCTTACCCACTTGTTATTTCGATAACCTGTGTGAGTGCGTTCCAAGAGACCTCCCATATCACCCAACCATGACCCTCACGTTGAAGTCTGCTGTCCATTCCAAGCAAGACATCGAGCAAATGAGAATGAACACACCCTGAGCACGAAACACTAACAACAAATAAGTTTTCTGAGGAGCAATCACTTATCCCTGCGGCAAGCCACAGAAGAAAAGAGGAAAAGTCAGTGAAATCACTCCAACTTGACTCTGATAAGGCTATGCCATCCATCGCAGCCGGAGCAGCATCAGTGTGGCATCCCGCTCAGGCAACCCACCTCGATTGAGGTTTGCGAATACGTTGCTGAGTCCTACTATAAGCAAAATATAAACAAGGACAGCACATCTACAATCAATAACCAACACAACTGAGGATTATTGTGCTACATAGAGGTCATATTTTTTATATAACTATAATACCTTGATGCATAACTATCATCCCACATGCACACAATGTCAAGCATGCAAGATACAGGGCCTTACAAGCTCAGATCAAACTTTCACACACACAATCCAGTATTTTTATATAAGAAGTTTAAGCGAACCTCTAAAAACCTAATTCGCCAACTAATCAATAATTTCATCTTTAGACTCAAATTCCCAGATCATCAACTCCTCAAGCCAAAACACATGATTCTCATGTCTATCTAATTATCTATTATCGATCAGCCATACGGAAGGAAAGTACTATTTATATAAAGAGGACCAACAGAAACAAGTGTTATATCCATTTATTGAGGTAAAATTACGAATAAATCAAAAGAAGTGTACTCTCCAAGAACTCCAAAAAAACGGGCAAGTGTTCAGCTGTTTAATTTCGTAACCTTCCACCAAACTTTCATAGTCTATACGACTTTTAAAGTCGATAACATTCAACAATTGACCAGCAGGATAAACTTATTGCAAATCTCAAAACAGTCACATCACTGAGTATGGTTCGCTTCTATGTTAATATCAGAGTCCGCCAAAATTACTAAAACTTACTCTGCTGCATTCAATGATTTGACATCACCAGGATCACAAAAAACTATTGTTTGTGATTTTCTATAAACATAATTAGTTATGTCACTAGAATTTATAAATTCAGAAATTGTATAAATGACAATCGAAGCATGCTAATATGCACAGTACGAAAAATAATAATCATCTTGACTACATAAGACAAGACCCATACATCAATTATTGTCTATTTCGACAGTAAACATTGAAGTACAAAAGCAGAGCAGATTGTAACCAGGAGGACGATAATCCCAAATCATTAATCAAGAGGTATTATTGAGGGTCATCCGATATCATTTCCTACATAGCCTTACCATTGGTAATATAACATAACCTATTTCGCATATTTCTTAAATCAGCTGCGACAATGTGGCATAAACAAATCAACATTAGAATAATGATCTCTAAATAAAAAAAGTAACAATACGCAATGGTGCACTTCCCGCATTGTGATGAAAAAGGATTTAGTGATTAAGACGTCTAGCAGCTTGGTTTAATGATATGTATATGTATCCAACCAATATTGTTATCTTGTGACCTCTAAATAAAAGAGACTCAGGTTTGACAGCATATTGAATCAGTGTAAATAACTCAGACATCGGACATAAATAAGAGAATGTGTATAGAATATTATTTGCGCTACAACAGACGGGTAGCATGTGTTAAGGTACGCCATATTCTAACTTGGAGAACAAACAACTCTCTCCAGTATTTCTGGTCACCTTGGAACATCGTTACTAAGTCAACGTCGAGTGCGAAGTCGAATACTTGCAGGTAATTATATAAAAAAGGGTTATGAATGTGCTCAATATTCGTGTTAAACTATGTGTTAATTATGTCATGTTAAATAAAGAAATCAATAAAGGAACCTATAGTATAGTTTGAAACTTCTGATGGCGCTCTGTAGGGCCTGTATACAACGCCAATCTTTCTCCGTAGATTCACCATTATTGCTTTAGACACATTGTGAGCGTTCATCCAAACAGGCTGGACAGCGGTCGGGTTCGCACGGGGCTACAGAGCGGCTCGTCCCCTCTGACCTCGCCGCTCTCCCTGAACGAGGGGCTGTGGATGATCTGGGCCCGGCGGCGCCCGCGGTGCAGCCTCGTGCTGAGCCGACCCAGGGACGACTTCCTCTGCAGCACGGCCACCTTGGGTCTGCCGCCGTAGTCCGCCTCCGTCGCCTCGGGTTCAGGAGCCTCAGCGGGTTCAGGTTGCCAGACTGGAGGACCCTGGGTAGGCGCCACCCACGGCTCAGCCCGCCACCCTGGTCCGTGTTCCCCGCGTCTGTCTCGGCGGCCCCGGACGGGGACGTGGCCGGCCCCACCACCCCCTGCTGGTGGAGGTCCGCGGCCAGTGGCAGGGGCAGGTACTGGACGGCCCGCTTGCCGCTGTAGTCCCGGACCTCCGGGTTTGCCTCCCAGTCCGACACCAGCGTCCGGACCACCTGTCAACCACAGGAACATTGACGCATAACATCAGCAAGTGAGTGAGTGAGCACAACAGCTCAGTACACATTTTAGGGAAATATATTCGTTGACAAATAAATAAATAAATAGCCAATTTTTGGGGGCATGTGCTGAGGTTTGCAGTGCTGGCTGATGTTTTATTATTTCTTGGCTATATGTGACACAGACAGTAACTTGGGACTTAACATAATTAGCTTGAATCAGGGGTTGCCAAAACCAAAACATTAAGTCCTTCTCCCTATATAGAACCAACCTGCGTGTGGCAGTGCATGGCCGCCAAATGCAGCGGCGTGTACCCGGCGCCGGAGCGGCCGTTCACGTCTACAGGCACGCCGCTGTCCCGGGCGAACGCCAGCAGCAGGCCCAGCAGCTCCGCCTTGCCCTGCTTGGAGGCAGGTGAAGCCTGTGACAAAGTCCCTCTTGGACACCAGGCCGGGCTCCACGGCCAGCAGGGGCTGCAGGTTGTCCCACTGGCTGTCGGAGGCACACAGCATCCACTCGTGCACCAGGGGGTCCAGGGCCACCGAGGCGCAGCTGTCCTCGTCCGTGGCCGAGGAGGAGAGCAGCGAGGCCAAGTCCCCGTCGCTCTTCACCGAGTCCCGCAGGCAGGAGCCGCAGAGGATCATCGACCACTGCACCTGGGTGGGGCGTGGCGTGGGGGGAATGATGTTATGGGAGAAACAAGGAGGAGAGGTTTTGTTTTTAATCAAACACATAATATTGCTTTCTGAATGATGGTGGCTCAGAGATGACTACAACGTTATTGTTGAACAGTTGCATTGTTGTTGTTCTTGAATGTGCCCTTACCGTATCACATGGTCCAGAGAGAGGGCGTGGTTAACGGGTGTTGCAAACTAATAAAAGGCTGATTGCTCCAGGTGCTCACAGTGTGCATGCCGGTTAAACCAAACCGATTATGTGTTTATTTCTCTGAAAACATTTTAGTTGGCTTTCCAGCCCAGCTTCCTGATGGCAGCTTCAACAGGTTATGGGCCCAGGGTGCAAGGAAGCCGATGGAACCGATTATGTTTTGATGGAGAAGAGAAAAACTATGAGTTGTGGGAGACAAAGTTTTTAGCACACCTGCGTCTGCTCAACTTAAAGAGCACTATACTGAAGGAGCCGCCTGGTGTGGACGAAGATGGTGCAGAAGAAGACGCTGAGAAAAATGAAGATATATATGCGGAATTGATTCAACTGTTGGACGATAAAAGTCTGTCCCTTGTGATGAGGGACGCGGCGGATGATGGCAGAAAGGCTCTGCAGATTCTGAGAACTATTATGCTGGTAGGGGGAAGCCACGAGTGATTAGCTTATACACTGAGCCTAACATCGCTTCCGAAAAGCTGCCAATGAGAGCGTCACAGACTATGTCATTCGTGCAGAAACTGCATCACAGCACTGAGGAATGCAGAGAGACTATGAGTGATGGCTTGTTGATTGCAATGATTCTGAAGGGCTTGCCAGACTCATTCAAGCCATTTTCCAATCCACATTACACAAGTGATGAGAAGTTACATTTCGCCGAGTTCAAAACGAGGCTACGGAGCTATGAGAGCACAGAAAAGTGTAATGCCTGCTAGCTCAGAAGACGATAGTGTGATGAAAGTGAGAGGAAGAGACAGCTGGAACATGAAACTGTCCGTTTTAACTGCGGTAAAAAGGGCCATAAAGCTGTGGAGTGCACTTCTGCTACTGGCGAGCGCAAGGGAAGCAGAGACAGTGGTGTAGCTTCTGCAGGAGTTCCATGCACAACGACACAAACTGCAGGCGGAGAAGGCGAGACAAGGTGAAGCAGGCGGTGGATGAGGAGGACCACACGTTCGCCTTCAAGGTCGGTCAGGTGGATGAAGCCCTGGTCAGTGGAGTGAAGGAGAGAGGCTTCATGGTGGACACGGGGGCCACATCGCACATCCTCAGAGACATTGCGAAATTTACAGACTTTGATGCAAGTTTTGAGCCACAAAGACATGTTTTAGAGCTTGTCCTAAAACTGTACACCGTAACAGAACTAGCTGATGGAGAGAGGACCAGCGGCATTGCGCTGAAGAAAGGGACTGTCAAGGTTCGGCTGAGAGACAATAAAGGTTGAATGGTGGACACGATGCTGATTGGGGCGTTGTACGTCCCATCTTTTCCACAGGACATCTTCTCGGTCAAGTCGGCGACCACCCAAGGAGCGACAGTCATCTTTAAAGAAGGTCAGAACAAGCTCGTTCACAAGAACGGTACAACATTTGACATTCAAGTATATGATAGACTGTTATACTTAAGCACTGTTACAGATGATTTTGATGAATGTCATGGATGTTACGATATCCAAACATGGCACGAGATTCTAGGTCACTGTAATTATGAGGATGTGTTAAAGTTGGAAGGTGTCACAGAGGGGATGAAAATTAAAAGGTAAAACTGAAAAGTCTAACCTGCAATTGTGTACAAAAGGTCAATTTGCTCAGAGCAGGAATAGAGACCCAGATGAAAGGGCAAAAGCTGCAGTTGAACTGGTACACACAGATTTAGCTGGACCTATAGAGCCGCCAGCAAAAGATGGGTTCAAGTATGTCTTAGCATTTACTGATGACTATTCGGGAGCAGTTTTTACATATTTCTTGAAAGCTAAGAGTGACACAGTTAAAGGTACAGAGAAATGTATAGCTGATGTTGCACCTTATGGCAAAATCAAATGCATTAGATCGGATAATGGAACAGTATACATCTAATGAATTTAAATCACTGCTCAGCAAAAATGCCATAAGACATGAAACCTCAGCTCCTTATTCACCCCATCAAAATGGGACCGCTGAAAGAAGTTGGAGAACTCTTTTTGAAATGGGAAGATGCATGTTAATTGAGAGTGGCCTGCCAAAAGAGTTGTGGTCATATGCAGTTCAGACTGCTGCAGTTATTCGCAATAGATGCTACAACAGACGTGTAGTTAGGGGGGTGTTGAGGTGAGACCCAGGCGCACAGCAAAGGAGGAGGCGTAGGTGAAGTTAAAGCCCAAAGGCGGTTTAATCCAACACAGAATTTGCCACAGATGATGCCACATAAATAAATGGGATCCGGGGTGAATGGCTCTGCGGGTTGGCTTGAACACACCAGGGGGGGTCCGGGATTCTGGATGGATGAGAAGGAGAAGGGGGGTGAGGGATAGTGATCCCGGGAGGAGCAAAACAGGGAAACAGAGCTTGGCGCAACAACTGCAATGAGTTAGTTGGTGAGAGATAGTATGGGAGATATTTTCCAGTACATTATTAAGAATATCTTGCCAATATGCTGTGTGTGTGAATTAAGTGTGGAGAAATACAGAAAATAATTAGACACACATGTCCACATATGTTTAGATTGAAGGATCCCTGCTTCCAATATATTTACGTTGAAAGTCACCTATGTTTATATTGAAGGATCCCTGCTTCTAATATGTTTACGTTGAAAGCTCTTTGCGTCTAACGTGCGTGTGAAGACGAAGTGTGCGAGGCGGAAGCGTAGACTGAATGTCCAAAGATGGACATGAGCCAAACTAAACAAGGTGCCCTGTTCTTGGGGAACAGGGAGAGAATCTATGCGTATGGTATTCTATAGCGGTATCCTTATAGGGTTTGGAATGTTTGATGTAAACATGTGTGCATTGGGTTTAAAAGACAGAGCTGAGTAGGGTGTGGCAGTCTTCTCTGCAGATTTGACTCAGGCTTGGTGTCACTATTGGCTGTGACAAATAAAGTCTTTAACTTTCAAACTTTGGTCTTCCTGATCCCCCTCTTACGAATGTCAGAGTATTGGTAAAATCCACGACATATTTGGCGTCACGAACAGGATTGGAAAGGGACCAGACGGCTGCTTCGTCGTGGGGTGGCGTTCCGGCGCAGGTCACACAAAAGAGTGGCCACTCAACTAAAAAAGGGTAAGCGACGTTCTTACTTATTAGTTATAGAAAATTGTGTGTCCTGTGCCTGACCCATCCTAACGCCAAAGCAGTAAGTAAAAGTGTCTCTCCAAATTTACGAACCATAGTATAACCCATGTAAGAGGGGCGTTAACCACGCCCTCTCTCTGGACCATGTGATACGTGTAAGGGCACATTCAAGAACAACAACAATGCAACTGTTCAACAATAACGTTGTAGTCATCTCTGAGCCACCATCATTCAGAAAGCAATATTATGTGTTTGATTAAAAACAAAACCTCTCCTCCTTGTTTCTCCCATAACATCATTCCCCCCACGCCACGCCCCACCCAGGTGCAGTGGTCGATGATCCTCTGCGGCTCCTGCCTGCGGGACTCGGTGAAGAGCGACGGGGACTTGGCCTCGCTGCTCTCCTCCTCGGCCACGGACGAGGACAGCTGCGCCTCGGTGGCCCTGGACCCCCTGGTGCACGAGTGGATGCTGTGTGCCTCCGACAGCCAGTGGGACAACCTGCAGCCCCTGCTGGCCGTGGAGCCCGGCCTGGTGTCCAAGAGGGACTTTGTCACAGGCTTCACCTGCCTCCAAGCAGGGCAAGGCGGAGCTGCTGGGCCTGCTGCTGGCGTTCGCCCGGGACAGCGGCGTGCCTGTAGACGTGAACGGCCGCTCCGGCGCCGGGTACACGCCGCTGCATTTGGCGGCCATGCACTGCCACACGCAGGTTGGTTCTATATAGGGAGAAGGACTTAATGTTTTGGTTTTGGCAACCCCTGATTCAAGCTAATTATGTTAAGTCCCAAGTTACTGTCTGTGTCACATATAGCCAAGAAATAATAAAACATCAGCCAGCACTGCAAACCTCAGCACATGCCCCCAAAAATTGGCTATTTATTTATTTATTTGTCAACGAATATATTTCCCTAAAATGTGTACTGAGCTGTTGTGCTCACTCACTCACTTGCTGATGTTATGCGTCAATGTTCCTGTGGTTGACAGGTGGTCCGGACGCTGGTGTCGGAACTGGGAGGCAAACCCGGAGGTCCGGGACTACAGCGGCAAGCGGGCCGTCCAGTACCTGCCCCTGCCACTGGCCGCGGACCTCCACCAGCAGGGGGTGGTGGGGCCGGCCACGTCCCCGTCCGGGGCCGCCGAGACAGACGCGGGGAACACGGACCAGGGTGGCGGGCTGAGCCGTGGGTGGCGCCTACCCAGGGTCCTCCAGTCTGGCAACCTGAACCCGCTGAGGCTCCTGAACCCGAGGCGACGGAGGCGGACTACGGCGGCAGACCCAAGGTGGCCGTGCTGCAGAGGAAGTCGTCCCTGGGTCGGCTCAGCACGAGGCTGCACCGCGGGCGCCGCCGGGCCCAGATCATCCACAGCCCCTCGTTCAGGGAGAGCGGCGAGGTCAGAGGGGACGAGCCGCTCTGTAGCCCCGTGCGAACCCGACCGCTGTCCAGCCTGTTTGGATGAACGCTCACAATGTTGCAAGGTGATCGAAAGTTGCGTTGTACAGCCTCAGAGCCATCAGAGTTTAACTAACTATAGGACCTTTTTTTTCTTTTTACAGAAATATTAACATATTAACACAATATTATCACAAACCTTTTTTATTCCAAGTTTGACTCACCGACGTGAGAGCAACATTAAGGTGAAGAAATATGATTTCCAGTTTAGATATGCAGTTCCCCTTAACCATGCTCCCGTTGTTGTGGAAATAATATTTATACATTCTCTTTTTCCATGTCTGAGTTACTGATGCTGGACCTGAGCCTTTTTTTAGAGAAGTAATATATTGTGGATACATACTTTTAACAGCAGCAGACTTTAATACTAAACCTTTTATCAATGGGATGCGTTGTTCTTTTTAGGATCATTCTATGTGTGTGTTTTGCACATGTCACTTTGAATATGGATATATATATATATATATATAGATTCGGTACCCTCATATCTTTATGTTGGTTCTCTCTGTTACATTGCTGCTTTGTACTTCAGTTGTTGACAATGTTGGTTGTTCTTTGTAGATGTTTTATTTCCCTGTGCAATTGCATGTGAGTGTTATACATGTGATTAGAATTGCAAAACTAATATTTATAATCAAATAGTTTTTTGGATCCTGAATGTCATGAATGCAGCGTTCGTGTTTGGGGACCGTACATGGGACCACTCAGTGATGGATTTAATTGCATGTTTGGCACTTTTATCGACTTAAAAGTGGAGTATGGGTTGGGAAGGTTGGGAAATGTAAAAGCTGGATACTGCCCGTTTGTCTTGAAGACACGTCTGTTTATTGTGATTTCCTCTCATGTGGAAACACTTGTTTCTGTGTCTCTTACCGTTTCCTCCATGGACATAAAATAAAAGCAATATTGTTTTTGCTGAAATTGATATCCTGAATTACAACATGAAAATTAAGATATGCAATTAGGTTTTATCTTCACTTTAAAATCGATTGTAAAAGTTGACTGCTGCCTATCTGCCTGACATTTGGCATTGGATGATAGTATTTGCATCAAGGTGATTAATAATATATGACCTCTATTACACAATTAATCCATTGGTTATTACTTAACAGTCCTGGTTTATTTATGACCTCACTTTGCACCTGTCGTGTGTGTGTGGGTGCGTGCGTGCGTGTGTGTGTTCATGGTTTTGGATTCCTACTTTTCCTTTCTTTTCTGCCAGGAAATTCCAAAACTTTTGTTATTTTCTCAGATTTCATCTATTTTCCAGTCTGTGGTCCAAGATTAAGGTAGTTTTGTTTTGACACTCACTGTGAATAACAGTGTTACTATGTGATGTCCAATGCAACAATATAGTATTTCTCATATACACTATGTATATGAGAGCAGACGTGGCCCGGCAGGAACACATGGCAGAGAAAATTAGTTCCGATGAGAATAATCTCTTATCCTGGATTTCCTGCCCGGGATTAATACACTAATCTCAATCTAATCTTATCTGGGAAGGCTCTGTCTTTCCCTGACAACCATTATCTCCCCTTTGTCCCAAAATAGACTGGGAAATAATGTGATCACCTTTTTTATACATATATAAAATATTGGCCTATGCCCTATGAAAACACTGAACCATGTTTCATGCCGTTGCCATGGGCCATCCTCTTAATTTAAAATTGTGATTGTGATCATTAAAGCAATGAGCGATATACAGGAAAAAAACACAGCCTAGCCTACTGGCCTTGGGCAAATTTGCTGTGGAGTGACGAGGCCTGCAGCACAGTCGCAGTGTCGCAGTACAGCTACTGACCTACATCCAGAAAATAATGGCCATTATGGAAATTCCTCTTCACTGCCAACCTTTGGAGAATGGGCGTTCCACAAATCAAGTGGTATATTTGTGTGCGACGACAGTTCTTTGTGTTTGACGCCTTCAAGCCAAATGTAGCCACAAAGGCCCACACAAGTACAAACCAGTCTCTCAATCTGTTGTTTATTCTGCATACAAAAACCACTTCCACCTCCTCTAAACATAATGTAAAATAAACATCAGAGGGTTTATCTTTTAAATACGAAAAATTTCCAACTATGTGGGACGAAGTAACCAACAAATGAAAACAAATACCTCATACAGTACAAACAGCCTATGTCGCAATGCCTTGACCCTCCACCAGGGGCAGTTTTTCCCTCGGGGTTTTTTCTCCACGAGGTTCAAAGTTCATTAGCTTCTGGAGCGGCAGCATCACCCTCCTCCTGTGTTTCTATGTAGCATCGTGTTCACTTATTTCAGACATACAAATGCTACGCCTTTGTATGTCGGTGGAGTAGCCAACAATAGTCGATGGGTAAGCGTGTCAATCAATGTCACCGTCGGTGCCGCGGTGTCTCTATATATATATATTTATTATAGGCTGGCCGTGGAGGTGGTTGGTTGTTGGTTAGCGTGTTAGCTTGCTAGCTAGCTAGCCAGCTAAGCGACAGCATCAGTTGTTAGAGTTGCGTTCCTAACACAGTATTGATGAACCTATAGGCCTGCTTTGCGATATGTTTTGATATCTAGAAGAAGGTCGTGGTGGTAGTGGACTTTTAGTGTACATTTATTATTGTGTGCCCTCTCCCCACTACATGTATCTGTGTCACCAGTGCATCAAGGTAGCCAACTATCTCAGCTATCTGAATTCAGCTGTAAATTAAACATCGCGAACAGGGTTAACACTGCCACTTGTGATGTCACAATGACTTAAATTTAGTCACATAACACATTTGCTTTTAAGGGCAATCACGCTCACACTTGGTGGTATTCTTTTTGCTGACTGAATATCTTATCTTACCCATATTTTTATACTTCTAAGACTTAGACTCACTGTACATTTGTAAATGTTATTTTTTTATTATTCTACTGTTTATTTCTCTTGTTTCATTCTAATGCTATGCAACCTGGCACAAGAATTTCCTTCGGGATCAATAAAGTTCTGTCTTATCTTATAATGGGGCCCATTTAAACTGAAATATTATGATTATACCCAAAATCCATCAAACGTACTATTCTGTAAAAAAAACAAACTAGCTATTCAGTCATGTTTAACTGTACACCGTTTACTATTATCAAATTTCTCTATTTACTATGCAATGCTCTATTCCGCTGTTGGCGGACTCAGGATGACCACCATAGTCCACGACACGGCGGAGGCGCTGTGCCTCTGCGAGGAGTACAACCTGTACCTCAAGCCCACGGTCAAGATGACCATCAGCGTGGCCCTGCCGCAACTCAAGCTGCCCGGCAAGAGCATCTCCAACTGGGAGGTGATGGAGCGGCTGAAGGCCATGGTGGCACCCGAGCAGCTGTCCACCCTGCGCATCTCCAAGAGCACCATGGACTTCATCCGCTTCGAGGGGGAGGTGGAGAACAAGGCGCTGGTCAAGAGCCTGCTGACGCGCCTGGATGGGAAGACCATCAAGCTCAGTGGCTTCACCGACATCCTGAAGGTGTGCATGCTGGAGAGCAGATATACAATAGAGATGTAGAACTATTTTAGTTCAGGTTAAGTGTGTGAATGTACATTTATACATGAAGTGCTGCAGAGAGGCCCTCATCTACACATTTATTTCCTCCAGATGTTTGTTTGGCACAGATCCCAACAAATGTCACATCCTGATTTTTATTTATTTCAGTGAAAATTAAAATTGATCCCAATCACATTTGCAATATCTGTCAAAATACTCAATGTGATTTTATTTTTTAACCATATCATTCAGCCCTAGAGCAGGGTTATTTGAGTCTTTGTGCATATCATCACAAATGTAATACTATTGACTCAATATTGTATGGTATCATTTGTATCGTTGATGTATTGACTAATAATTGCCTCTTGTTAACTAGCGCAACTTGTTAATTAGTTATACTAGTTTTAATATTATTTTTTTACATATCGCTGATAGCAAAAAGGTGTCCATCTGTCAACACACATTAAATAGTACAGCTACATACGCTCGTAGTTGGTTCCCGCCTCCTGAATATCTCTGGCCTTGACTACTAGGTCCGTGCCGTGGAGAACAAGATGGACTTCCCCACGCGCCATGACTGGGACTCCTTCTTCCGGGACGCCAAGGATATGAACGAGACGCTGCCGGGGGAGCGGCCGGACACCATCCACCTGGAGGGCCTGCCCTGCCGCTGGTTCAGCCAGAAGGACAGCCAGCACCCCGACCGGCCCGCCGAGGACGTCCTCGCCACCATCTTCCAGCGGTTCGGCAAGGTGGGGGTCACTGATTTACTATTGTCTGTTGTTCTTAAATGTGCGGTAGGAGAAGTTTGCTATAACTCTTGAGTGTGATTTGTTAGAAATGGTAAATGGATTGCATTTATATATCGCTTTTATCCAAAGCGCTTTACAGTATTGCCTCACATTCACCGATTCATCCACCGACGGCGGTGTCAACCATGCAAGGTAACAACCAACATGTCAGGAACAGTTAGGGTTAGGTGATGTCTTGCTCAGAGACACCTCGACACTTGGCTAGTTGGAGCCCGGGGATCAAACCAGCAACCTTCCGGTTTCTAGACGAACGCTCCTACCTCCTGAGCTACTGCCGCCCGAAATTCCGTAGTCATTTGTCAGCCATTATGAGTTAAATGCGCCATCTGTTTTGGGTTGACTGCCACCTGCCTCTGAGTCTGAATGTGCCAATATTTGGAGGTTGTTTAGTTACAAACTCTTCTGCTGCCAGTTCATCTGAAATGGACAGGCACAGGGAGTTTTAGGAAAAAAATAGCAACGTAAATATAAAATGCTGCTGTAGGATGTGTTTCAAAGTGGTCTTTCTTAATTGGCATGCAAGCACGACTTATCACTGGAGAGTACTTCCAGGTAAATAAACCATCATGAAACAAACGTGATTTTAAGATGTGAGCTACAGGAATCGCTCAGCAGTCTATGAAAAATAGTCCATGACTTTATTCACAGCGGAAATAGTCCATGAATAGTCCCGTGTCATAAATAGACTAAACCAAGTCAACCCCCGTGGTTTCTTTCCCAAGGTGCGTAATGTGGACATCCCCATGCTGGACCCGTACAGGGAGGAGATGATGGACAAGAACTTCAACACGTTCAGCTTCGGTGGCCACCTGTACTTCGAGGCGTACGTCCAGTACCAGGAGTACCACGGCTTCACCAAGGCCATGGACACCCTGCGGGGCATGAAACTGATGCTCAAGGGAGATGATGGCAAGGCGATGGCGTGCAACATCAAGGTACCGGCGCCGCCCGACAACACACAAACATTATTCAGACAGTTCCCATCCTAATCTCCCCAATGAAGACCAGGCCAAGTAAAGGCCTTTTTATCTGCACCGAAAGCCAATACTTGATGAGGTCCCAATAATTGACAAACCAGCAAATTCTTTTAGTCTAGGGATAGACTCAACGATATCACAATATTATGAGCATCACAGTCCCACCCAGAGTAGTTATTTTTTTGTAATCTTTTGTTTGTAATCCAAGACAGAGTATTATGGCTTGTCACCGATCAAGGACCGGAGATCTTGGTCTTGGTCCCCCGCTACTCGAGTCGGGCTTAGATAATATCAAACCTCCTGACTCCACGGGGGCGGCGTATTGAGATCTTCCCCCCTTCCCCCCATACCACATGACAATCGCAGCCAACTTCAGCAGCCCCCCAGAGTCGGCCCTAGAATGGGCCGGTTTGCTGCCTTAACCACAATGCAATTGTCTTCTTTGTTCGGACATTGTAGCGTTGAGGCCTTTTAGTTGAACGACACTTGGCACTGATTCAACTGTTGAGTTGATGTTGAGTGCTAAAAGCTTTAGTTTTAATGAACTGAGGTGATGTTGCTCTGTTGATGTTCCGATCGTGTCCCACCCGCCCAGGTGACCTTCGACACCAGCAAGCACCTGAGCTCCGTGTCGGTGAAGCAGCGGAGCCAGGAGCGGCAGAAGCTGCAGGAGCTGGAGTGGCAGCGCGAGGAGCAGAAGCGGCGTGAGAAGGAGGAGGAGGACCGACGCAAGGAGGAGGAGAAGTAATGGATCTTGGCACCCAGTCTCATCCTTTAACATCCTGTCAGCTGGCTGTTGCCTTGCATTGTGGACACCACCGTTGTTGGTGCATGAATGTGTGTATGAATGAATGAGTGAATGTAAAGCACTTTGGATAAAAGCGCTATATAAATGCAATCCATTTACCGTTTGATTATAGTAAAATGAGTCAGAACTAGAAAGTTTCTCAAGAATAAAACCATCAATGCGTCAATCCTTACACAGAAGTCTAGTTCCCTATAAATATAAACCCTGCTACCGTGGGAAAATTATATCACTATACAGGGTTCCCGCGGGGTCTTAAAAAGTCTAAAATTTAATAACTCGCTCGCTTCCCTCTCCGTTCGGCGACGCCTGCGTGTGATCGCGCAAGGTGGAGCGGAGATAATCCAGGCCACGGCAGCCTTCGGCGGAGAGCGTTCTCCGAGTCCGAACGTACTTGAAAAACTCTGGTAGGGGCGTGTCCGAGTCGACTGGTCATTCTAATCTGCCAGAAGTGTACAACTGTCGTAAGTGAACTTTGCTTAATCGTTCTTGTGCAAAGATAGTCCAATTAAAACGACAATAGCAAAAACCCGTCCGTCGGCGACGCAGCGCTCGCAACATTCATCTGGTGACGGCTAGCCTCCGTGACGGCGGCGGATTTCCTCGAGAATGCTTCGAAACAACTTGTTCTATTTCAAATTGTTATCATACCTTCTTAGCGATATACTTTACTTCCGCTCATTGTTTGACAAGATGTACTTATGTAGAACGTCCGTTGGGTACAAATTTAACGATCAAACGTTGACGAATGCCCTAATATTGTAATGTTTGACTCCATCATCTGTTTTTTGTTTACTGAATATTCTTACTCGTAGCATTTTCCTTGAGGTTTATTCACTGTATTTAACGCATTTGTTTTCACCCACTTGGCGCGGGCAGCAGCTCGCGCATGAGGCGGATGGACTCCAGGTTGCGGCGCAGCCAGCAGCAGCCCTCGGCTCCTCTGTGGCGATCCTTCAGACTGCAGCCCGCCGCTGCTGAGCCTCGTCCGTGGCGCCGCTTGACGCGCTTCAGGTTGTTGCGCTTCTTCCTGTCTGCGTCGCGTTCACCCTTCTGCCTCTCGCTTCCGCCGCGAGTCCCGCTGCGCCGACGGCTCCCTCTCCTCCTGGCCTCCTGC
Source organism: Coryphaenoides rupestris (assembly GCA_002895965.2). NCBI lineage: Eukaryota > Metazoa > Chordata > Actinopteri > Gadiformes > Macrouridae > Coryphaenoides > Coryphaenoides rupestris. The sequence continues at coordinate 18,463 of PIJE02003607.1, read as the reverse complement.
CTCGCTTCGTGATTGCTGGGACCAAAAATTATATCCATAGATAAGACAAAACGTGGCCAGTGTTTGGGCTATGAACATCACTATGTGTTCCCAGTGCGAGCAGACCTCGGTTAGTACAGGGGTGGTCAAACAATGGCCTCCGCGCGGCGCCAAATGCCGGCCGCCCGCTGTCGCTTTTCAGTTCTCGACTATTGCTCTCCGTTGCTGCCGCGAGCCCAGTCGGAGATCCGGCGCCCCAGGAGGCAATTTGATGAAAATTGGATGTGATTGTTCTTTATTTCTTTAACGATTTATCTAACACACAAAATCGGTGTAGTTCCTCACAAATAAGCCACTAAGCTGTCACGAGTTGCAAGAGTATCGAGAGAGTTGTATGCATTTTCATGCGTTTGTTCGTTCTGCCCGACTCTCACGCAGATTGGGTCCGTTACGGCCATCACTCATTCTGAGTTTTGACCACCTTGCTCTGCGTAGAGTTGTATATAGTCAGGTTCCTGCAAGGTTTTCAAACAAGTAATTGGTAAGACTTTTTTAGACCAGCTTTGTTAGAAATTTAGACCTATTTCACAGCCATACTGGCAAAGGTATGAAGGATAATCTCCGCTGGATTAATTTGTTAGACTTTGTTGATCTAAGTATTTAGAATAAAAGAATTATAGTGAAGAAGAGGAATAAGTCCAGGATTACTTTACAAAGTAAATTTATTCCTGTTTGATCATATTAGACAACGACTGATACCTAACATGTACAAGCCACAGAACTGCGTGTGTGTGTTGTCGTGTAGCCTGTGTTGCAAAGAAATCAGGCGACAGCTAGCTGAACAGTACAGCTAGTTGGGACAGTCCAACAGGTCGAAAATGGTAAAGAATAAATCTGAAATGGCGCAGCCAGAGAAGGAAATTAAACATCCCACAGGAACACTATAGTAAAACCTGCTTATCTGTCTCAGCTCTGTCTGCCTTGGGCCACAATCTCCTATATTCATTCGTCGTCAAGCTCAGCCAACTTCTCGTTGCAGCCCTCCTCAGAAGATATTTTGCATTTGGAGATGTATAGTCTGGGCCATTCTTGCTGCCAGCCTTGCCCTCAGCCTCTTCTGCACACCCGTCAGCATCTCTTGGGCCACCCTTCAGACACCGTTAGGATGGTTTTCATCTTTTTTTCATGTTTCCTGCCGGGTAGGTTCCTCGTGCAGCTTTTCTCTTCCTGACCTTGTGCTTTTCCGACTCTTTTCGTTCCTTCTCTCTTTGGATCCAGGTGGCCGCGGTACCTGGACTGCGCTGATCCAATGAATTCAGGAGCTCCCTTAGTGGAGGTGGGGACCTTGCATAACACCTCGTGAAGTGTGATCAGTCAAGTTCACATAGCCTTCTGTGTCAACAGTGTTCCTCACTGCGATATAGCATGTTTTCCACCATCTTTGTTCACAAGAAAAGCCTCTCCTCGGAACGCGACCGTTGTTTACTGTTAGAGACAGGTCTCTCTTGATGTATGTCTACTAAGCCAAAATTGTGACGTATCCGACGTTTGTTGTCACCATCGCGACGTAATGTTCGCGACATCTGAATCAGGGACATGCATTGATAAAAGCTTTGCCTGATGTCAATCGTGCTGGTTGTACGATTGGTGTTTAGCTACTGTATTTAGCGTCCACAGCACGACGGTCCGGCCCTTTAGGGTTGAACGTAAGTACCCCGAAGACGTCGTCCGGGTACGTTCGATTATCCTCCCGACGTTGTATGTGCAGCAGCCAGGCACGACGTGGCTAATTTGAGCAGTTTTTATGGCAAGAAGGTGGCAGTGGGCTTCAAAAACATTTCCATCCAGCTGTTTTACGAAGCACTGAAACGTGGCTTTTATGGCTAACCAAGTTTTTTAAACTTTCGCACTTCCCTCATTAGGTTACAAAAAGACGGCGGATCACACTAGTAGTAATCTTTCCCTCTTTTAGCTTGGTTGCTGTTTCTTTGCGCTGCGTTATTATGCAGGAGGTTCCGCCCCTTGAGGGCTACGTCCTATTGGTAATCGCGCCTTTACGGCAGGGATATATCTCAATAATCCTAAGGTGGCTACGCTCTCATTTTCATTATTTAACTACATATTATTGTGCGTGAACTATGCGTTTTCATTGTTGGTCTAGCATCTGTGGTTGTCCGTTAAGTTCTCGACAGGGCAGTTGGTATTTAATTCGTTTAACCGAAATTGTTCTGACTGAAAAATATGTTTCGTTTTTTTTTTTAAACTGACCGTTTGTCCCATGGCCTATTATGTACTGTTGACGACGAAAAACGGATATGAAATAAACAACTGACTAAATCTATTATTTACTTTTGTGCATAGACGAATAATTGGTTCGTGGGTGGACTACCGGACATGTTCAAAATTGATAGTGACAATTATTAAAGAGTTTTGGTTCTGCAAGACCGCGATGTAAGGCGCTGCTCTCTCAAAAAAATAAGTACAGTTTTCCATCAAATACGCGTTACAACGGCTAATGTTTCTCTGCATTATATTATATTATATATTCCCTTTCGTTTCTTCCCAAAACTGTAGATATAACGCTCACATAACAATTGTTCAGCACACTCCAATATATCCGCCTTCGGTCAATCACAGCACGCTCATTCTCGTGATGACTCCTATCTCAGCCCCTAGGAGACAACGCGCTTGCGCAACACACAGTCGACTCACACAGCACACCACATCCACATCGACACACACACACACACCACACACACACACACAACAACACCACACACACACACACACTACCACACATCACACCACTACACAACGCCACACACACACATCACACAACACACCTCTCATTGCTGCTGGTGATCGTGATCAAGGAACGTCCAGTCTTTCTACGCGCTCATTCACTGTAACTTGAACTAGGAGCACCAGCGGCGCTTACTGCGTCTCTTATAACAGGTTAATTAGAGGTTCCAGCGAGGAGGGGGGGGGCAGGCCACGCATCTTGTCGGCGGTTTTTATCAATCAGCATGAATGCAGGGTCAAATCGTCGTCGGTGATCCATTTCTTTCTGGCAATTACAATCATTAGATAGGATACTCCGGCCTGTTGTTCCACAGCAGTTTCGTCAATCTTATTTGTGTTTAATGCGTGACTAAAATCTAGACTTTAAACCAATGAAGATTAAAAGATATCTAATATGGTGACTAAAACTAGATTATGCAGTTTTATCGTCTAATAGACTAAGACTAATATCTAAAAGTAGCTTGGCCAATAGATTACAGCTTTGGCATTCATGGGGCTGTCAAAGTTAGAGTTGTAGCTTATTTGGTTCCTATGCTGATTTATTGTTCCAGTACGATTATTGTTGGGGGGGGGTGGGGGGGGGGGAAGCCTGATTTAGCCTGTCCTGATTTCTGCTTAGTTTGTGCAGAGCGCGGGTACATTTCCCACACAACATGTTACTTGTGAGAAGCAAGTTTATGCGTTTGCGAGACCTTCGAACCGAGATAATTTTTTAGATACCTAGGGCTAAACAAGATTTTTAGAACTTTTCTTATTTAGCCCTAATATATGATGAT
>PIJE02003607.1:0-14881 GCA_002895965.2 Coryphaenoides rupestris | reverse complement strand
GTTGGAGCTGATCGTGGACTACAGGAAGCGGAGAGGAGAGCACGCCCCCATCTCCATCGACAGGGTTGCAGTAGAGAGGGTCAGCAGCTTCAAGTTCCTCGGCGTGCACATCTCCGAGGACCTCACATGGACCACGCACACCACACACGTGGTGAAAAAGTCCCAACAACGCCTGTATTTCCTCAGGCGACTGAGGAAATTCAACATGTGCCCCCGCATCCTCAGAACATTCTACTCCTGTACCATCGAGAGTGTTCTTACAGGATGCATCACCGTCTGGTACGGGAACTGCACCGCACTGGAGCGTAAAACACTACAGAGGGTGGTGCGGACGGCCCAGTACATCGTTGGAGGTGAGCTTCCCTCCCTCCTGGATATATACACCAGGCGGTGCGTGGCCAAGGCCAAACGGATTATTAAAGACAATAACCACCCCAGCCACGAACTGTACACACTTCTACCGTCAGGCAGGCGATACCGCAGTATCAAGTGCCACACGAGCAGACTCAGAGACAGCTTCCACAGTCAGGCCATCAGGCTGCTGAACAAGTTCGGCATCAATGTCTAAGTGCTAGTGCTAAGTGTTACTGCCAGTGCTAGTCCTGGTGCTAGTGTTACTGCTAGTGCTGGTGCTAGTACTGGTGTTAGTGCTAGTCCTGGTGCCAATTGCTGGTGCTAGTGTTGTGTTGACTGTCTGAGAAGGTATTCTGTGACATTCTGTGAATGTCAGCATATAACAATGTATATTTTAGTACATTGATTTATATGTGTATTGCTCACCTGGATATTTTTGTTGTATATTCCATTTCATTTTATATTTCATTTACTTATTTACACAGAATTTCTATTTATAGTTCCATTTCTATTTTGTAGTTCTATTCTATTTTGTATTCTTTTATAATTACTGTCGGCTGTCGGGCGTTTTGCACAAAAGGTTTTTCACTCACTGCTTATACTCACGTGTAAATTGTGAAGTGACAATAAAATACTTGAAACTTGAAACTTTTGAGCAGCAAGACGGCTAGGATAGGATGTGACGATTGGTAGCTAGGATAAGATGATGGATAGCTAGGATAAGATTATAGCTCGGATAAGATCCTAAGATAAGATGATAGCTAGAATAAGATGCTACACAATGCTAAGTACATTTGAAGGAAGCCCTTTGACAATGCAACCTTAAACTTCCTTCCTTCACCTGTCTCCTGTCCCTCCCTCCCCCCCCCCTGTAGGCGGCCAAGCAGCAGGAGCAGGAGCGCCTGCGCCTGGAACGCGAGAAGCTGGAGCGGCAGGAGCGTGGCCGCCAGGAGGCGGAGCTGGCTCACAAGGAGGCGGAGCTCGCCCGCCTGCAGCAGCTGGAGGCCCGCCGGCGGCAGCAGGAGGTGGAGCTGCGGCGCGTGGAGGCGGAGAAGGAGCGCGCCCTGGAGCTCCAGCGCCGGGAGCGCCAGCTGCGGGAGAAGCTGCTGGGCAACCTGCTGAAGAAGAGCACGGGCATGCAGGCGGAGGAGGCGGAGGAGGCGGAGCCAGGGGAGGCCCAGGACCCGGACGCCCAGGACCCGGACGCCCAGGACCCGGACGCCCAGGACCCGGACGCCCAGGACCCGGACGCCCAGGACCCGGACGCCCAGGACCCGGACGCCCAGGACCCATGCAGGCGGAGGAGGCCCGGAGGACGCCGGACGCCCAGGACCCGGACGCCCAGGACCCGGACGCCCAGGACCCGGACGCCCAGGACCCGGACGCCCAGGACCCGGACGCCCAGGACCCGGACGCCCAGGACCCGGACGCCCAGGACCCGGACGCCCAGGACCCGGACGCCCAGGACCCGGCCTCGCTCCTGGGTGGCGGCCATGCCATTGTGGTGGTCCCGGGGAACAGCTTGAAAGGGCGTAAAGGCGCCAAGCCCAAGAAGCCGGCGAGGCCGAGTGCCGGCTCCCCGCGGGCGGAGGAGAAGAAGAAAGCGGTGACTGAGAGGAGGAAGCGTGGAGAGGCGGAGAGGAGGAGGAGAATGAGGGAGGAGGGCGGGGGTCGCGCCAGCGCCAGCCGAGAGCGGCGGGGCAGGGATCGATGCGCCCCCGAGCGAGAGAGGAGGTCCCACAGCCGGGGACGCAGGAGACAGTCCCACAGCCACAGCAGGAGTAGGAGAAGGCGGCGCTCCAGCCGCCGTAGGAGGAGCCACAGTTGTCGTCGCGACAACCGGAGGCGGAGCCACTGCCGCAGCCACCGCGGCAGCAGCAGTAGCAGCAGCACGAGCTCCAGTCGCTACAGGAGCCGGAGCAGCAGTGGCCGGAGCTACAGCCGGAGCAGGAGGAGCCACAGGCGGAGCCGAAGACGTCGGAGGCATTGTCGCCACGGAGACAGCCGGAGCAGCTCCAGGAGCAGCTACAGGAGCCAAGACAGGCGGAGTTACAGTCATGACAACCACAGATACAGGCGGTGTGGCCGCAGCCGCAGCAGGGACAGTCACTCTCGGCACCGTTAACCAATCGTTACTTAGTGAGTGAGTGATTGATTGATTGTGTATTCAATATTTCCAGTACCAAAAACCTGGTTTGGCCAGTCGTCATAATTTGTTACTCTGAATAATTTTCTTTGATTAGTCTCGAGGAACACCTGAAATACGACAAAAGCAGTAGAAATGTCTGTTGCTTTAGTGAGGAAAATTTGTTTTTGGACCATTACTTTAGTCGCCTTAGGAACTAGAAGCCAGCAACACATGGCTTCCTCTTGGAGCGGGCGCCAGGCCTCCAACTGTGGACGGTCGCTGGCATTAATACTACTGCTGCTGCAGCACAACATGTTAACTACCGGCCACGCTTAGTGTGACCAGTATACATTATGTTTACAATTTGTGGATAATCTTAAGTCTGTTGGGGTGAAAACATTTCATTTTATTGATGAATCTTATGGTTTATTTATCACTGAAATTCTCAACCACACGATAAAAATCTTTAATGCTTTTGATCCGCTCGCAAATATTGTTTTCTGACGCACACTCTGTCTCGATTGATTTCATTTTGGGTGGCGGACTTCAGTTGTTGTCCAAAGGTTGAATTTAACTGATCTTGGTTTCCACTCACATCCAACATGTGTTCCAATTCCAGTGTATAATTGAAACTTTTATGACTTGAGGCAAAGTATTAAAGTCTGGTGAGGTTTAAGAGGACCCTTTCCATGGCTATTTTTTTTTTGGATAAACTTTTAATCGATTGTGTAGGCTAATTAATTTTATTTGACCTTTTGCAAATAGTTTGCTCTCGGGGTCAATGTAGGCTTATTGTGTTGGCTTTTTTTTTTAAGTAACTTCGGCTTTTCATTGCCGAAGAACAAAGTAACCAACCAGTAGACTTAAGGCTGATCCATACTCTGCGAGAACTTTGTTCTTGCTTCTCGCGGAACAAAGTAACCAACCGGTAGACTAAGTCTATGGAGCAAAGACCTCACACGCCGGTACCTGCAGACCTCCTAATGAGAGCATGATATGCACATACACGCTGCTGCAGTGAACGATTTGTTTAAAGTGCAAAACTGAAAATCACACTTTGATTTAAAAAATAAAAAAAGTGTGGCTGGATATTTTATTTGTATTAGTCATTTTTTGCTTTTGTGCCAGATACATGGTTTTTAATGAGGACAACAGCAGATCCTGTTGAATCCAATCAGCCATAGCACAACACCTCATCAGACGCTCTGGCAGAATATGACCGAGTGCATGTGGGTCAACTTCACTGAATGCCAAGTAGAGTGGTTTCATTTCCATTTTTGTTTTGTTTACACATTTTGAGCTGCAACAGTAAACAGGACTTACAGTAGTTCTTTGAGCTTGGATTAGATATTCATAGATTCTACCAAGATTCTCGACGAGCCTAAGTCTTGTGTGCACATATTGTAGTGATAAGCTTGTCTTCCCACCGAAGCACAACAAGTCTGAAGTACCATCTTCGGGCAAAGCATGTGTTTGCTATGTTAATGCTCAGAAGAGTAGACTTTAGGGTGACCGGTCTCATGTCATGAGATGTTATGAAGTGAAAGTCCCTCTTTCTCTGACCAGTTTGTGATGCATTTCTTTTTTGTATATTTGTTTGATCTCTCCCCAAAATAAAAGCAAAATACTAGTATTGTAAACTTGTGATTAATCAGATTATAATTGTGATTAACGCGATTACATTTTTTTTATTTATTGACCACTAATATGTACGTACTGTATATGTGCAAGGGATTTCTCTAGATACCGTGAAGTGTTGATGTTTTGGCCAGAGTAGGAAGAGGTCCAGCGGGACAATGCTTGGGTTGTGGTAAACAAGGACCACAATGCCAGTTCCTCTCCATCAGCGATGGATCTGTCCACTGTTGCCACAGGTTACCCCAGGAAGATACTGGACGATATGGAAGGCTTCCTGGTCTCCAAGGTAACGGTCACACTATGCTCAGACTGTATGGGTGTGATGTGTGTTAATTTCTTTGAGTACAAAAGTATTGGCATCAAAATGTACTTCAAATACCAAAAGAAAAAGTAGTCATTATGCAGAAAGGCCTATTTCTGAATACTTTATGTACATAATATTTTTGGATTATAATTATTGATGTGTTCATTGCTTTAAACTTGCAGATGGTAAATGTGAAGCCAATGTTAGTGTATTTATAGTTATATATTACTTTGCATATTGCTGTGTATAGCTTGTGAATTTCTTAGAAAGATATAATAGATATAATAATGTAATTCATTTATTAACTATTTGTATTGTTAATTTTCATCTGCCAAGTAGCAAGTAACGAAAGTATAATTGCCACTGAGATATAGCAGAAAATACAAAATAAAGTACCTCAGATGTGTATACTGTATACTTGAGTACAGTACTTGAATGTACTTAAATGTTACTTCCCACCACTGGGCAGAGAGATATGGGAGAGTCATGCTGATCATGTGATTGTTCACATTGATCAACTACTTTATTTAGGGAATTCAATATAGGTGAATAAATTCACATTTGCTACGACTACTGCCTTTTGGGCAGTTAAATATTCAATATAGGCTGAATAGATGAATGATATTAAAACCTAACACTAGGGATGTGCACAGGTATGGGCTATTGTTGCCAGGGCAACAGCCTGTTTACCCTGATTGGCTGAGTTGCCCCTCTGGAGAGACTTTTTTTTTTATTGTTTTTATTGAACATTAAAAATTAACAAGCAGAAATACACTGCCGGACTCGGGGGGGGACCGCCCCCCCTTTTGCCACCACAGTTGAAAACCTTGCGCTAAAGTGTCCTCTTGAGTGGCGAAATCGTGGGAAAACATAGCAAGAAAATTCAATAATGTGTTTTAATGACTGCTGTTAGTGGATAAAATGTGAGGCAGTGCCCTATTGGTGCCCTTCCAATGGTCTCCACTTGACATTCCCTATGGGTGCCCTTCCAAAGGTAAATGGTGCCGTGATAAAGTGCCCTCTATGCTGCCACTACATGAGTGTCCCAAAGGGTGCCCTTTCCAGTAGAGGAAATGGGATGCAGTGCTATAAAGGGTCTTCCTACATGTGTGAGAATGTTGGAGGGTTTCCTAATAGATGCCCCTCCAGTGGAGAAAATGTGATGTGATACAGTAGGTGCCCTTACAATGGGACAAACTTGAGGTTCCCTCCAGGTGCCTTTCTGATGAAAACTCATGAAGTACCCTCTTAGATGCCCTTCCAAGTGAGAGGTGGAAAATGTCAGTGAAAGCTGATAGAAGTCGCCTTGGCCTATGTTGTTATGAGATGCTAACTTGAATTAATGTCCCAATTGGGTAATGTAATAAATGTTTTTTATGTAGCCTAATGTTATTTTTGGGTGCTTACAGTATGCCTTCAAAAGAGAGGAGCTCAAAGCAGAGAGAGAAAGACCTCAAGGAGGCAGCAAAAGGGACTGCAACTTTGCAGAGCTGGATAAGAAGGCCAGCTACAGGTGAAGCATTGTGATAATGTCAAGCAACCATCCTACAGAATTCAATTAATGTGAAGTAGGCCTATTTTATCAGAAGCATTTTCTTTAAGGGTGAGTAGGCTACTAACTAATTAAAAACAAATATTTCAATCAATGATAAATGCACAGTATATTGTATCTGTGCTGTGAATAGTATTGTGAATGAGTTAATATTTTCTGTAGTGGTCACTAGAGCCTGGTGATCAAGTAAAATACTTCTAATAGCTGTCGTGAAATATGGGATGGTAATGCCAGATAACTGATTCACAAAGGCTTTATAACATGTTGTAATTGTTCTGTATACAAGTAGGCCATTTTTCTTTTTTTACATAAATGAGTAGATATAACCTTCTCCCGTCTAATTCCTGGGCTTCACCAGAATCATTGAGTGAAGCCACAGTCTATGAAAATTCAACTGGAGACAACTGCACTAGAGCATGCAGTTGTCTTTTTTTTTAGCAGTGAAAAGTACAGTATAAGTTACTTAATTCTGATTCTAATAATTCTATTTAAGATGAGGCCCAACCACAAGGCTCCAGACCAGAGAGTGAGGGAGAGCATCACAGAACGCATCAGACAGGTACGTAATGAGGGTGGTAAGCAGAGTGTTAGAGAGTTACTATAAAAGGGCCATGTCAGTAAGAGTGCGATAAGGAGAAAGATAGATGCTGTGGACAATAGTATTCTTAATTTAACATTTAATTAATTGTATTTGATAGATGGTGAGCCTGCCCAGAACAGGGCAGACTCAGAGAATGAAGGATCAGAATTTGAGGACAAGGATGCAAGAATTGAGGAGAAAGAGACAGGAAATGAGGAGAAAGAGACAGGGAATGAGAAGAAAGAGACAAGAACTGAGGAGAAAGAGACAGCAAGGGAGGATATGGAGATTGAGAGGGAAGAGATGGAGAACGAGGCAGCAACATCAGAGTCCACGAGAGCAAAAGCACCTCCAGAATTAGATTTTTTGCTACAGTTACCCAACCCCACTGATCCAGCCCATGTTCAGAAGAACAATATCAAGTACAATGAGGCCTTTGTCAAATTCTCAAATTCAGTTGGACCCTGTCATCCTCTTGTCCAGTTCCCAAAAAATCAAGACGGACGGTCTTTTCAGGGCCACTGGTATGATGAAAACCCCTGGTTGGAGCATTCTCCACAGAATGATGCCATGTGCTGCTTCAGCTGCCGCGTTTTTCTTAATGACGAAAAGTACAAGAGTAGGTCTGCATCATGGAAGTCTGGGGGGGTAAACATGTGGAGGCAGGCCAGAGTCAGAATGAAGGAGCACTGCTGCAGTGAATCACACATGATTGGCATGACCAGGTGGAATGAATTTAAAAGAAAGCCATTGGACATGGCTTTTGCAGTGGCAGATTCTCAAATGCAAGCAGCGAAAGAAAGGGAGAGGCAGAAGAACAGAGATCATCTTTCGATTAATCGAGATCACAGTGTACCTAGCAAGACAAGGCTTGGCGTTCAGGGGTAGAGATTAAAGCTTGCTAAGTTCAAACAGAGGAAATGTCCTGCATCTGGTGGATTTGCTAGCCCAATATGATAGTGTCCTTAAGCTTCATCTTGATGTAATTCAATTTTAACCACTCCATCCTCCTCAGTCGCCTGCTGGTCCGTAACCTCAGCATCATCATAGATCCCACCCTCTCCTTCAAGTCACACATCAGTAACATCACCAAAATATCCTTCTTCCACCTCCGTAATATTGCACGACTCCGCCCCACCCTCTCCTCCTCAGCTGCAGAAACACTCATCTATGCCTTCATCACCTCCAGATTAGACTACTGCAACAGCATTCTTTATGGTTTACCTTCCACTGCACGCGTACACACATGCACACACACGCACGCACGCACGCACGCACGCACGCACACACACTCATGCTCGTGGTCACCTCCCCACCACTCCTGAACATAAGCTCTTCCCTGGTGTGTCTGTCTGCGTTCTATCACGATACCTTCATCTTTTGCTCTGCCTCACCCTCCCAACCCTCCCACCCACACGCCAAGAAAGGGGGGGGGGGTGGTATGATAGAAACTATTACAGGACCACGGGGAAGACTGGGAGGCGTGCAAGGACTTGGAAACAGCCTGGGGAGTGAGTGGGAGGCCGGGATACGTAGGAGGAGACTATATTTGCAAGGAGCTCACACACACGGATGGGGGTCCCTCCAGCTGGATGAACACCAGCCAGCAGCTATGGGGGAACGAGAGGCTACGATCTCTCCCTCTCTTTTAGTGTGCCAGACACATTCATGATTGATTTTGAACTTTTTTTCGAACAAGCTTAATCTTCCTCCTGTGCTGCTTGTTGCTGCTGCCCATGTTGGCGCCTAGCACTGCACTCCTAGCCTCAGCTGTTCCTTCCTTCCTTATTGATAATTAAAGGGGCCCTATTGTACCTCCAGGTGTGAGCGTGATGAGCAATTACAAGCTGTTTCAAAACTGCCACGTGACCAAACTTGTCATTGTGATGAGATGACAAGTGGAGCGTCCATCTACATGTTCAGACTACCACTTGGTACAATCCACTGGGTAGGCTGGTAGTTTATACTACTGGGCCCTTTAATGGAGTTTTCCTATCCCTGAGAGTCTCTAAGGAGACTGATTGTGATTAGAGGCTACACAAAATACAATGGAACTGGACTACCTGTGATGGTATCGTATCTTGGCTTAGAAGATGACCAAAGTGTTGATGAGTTGTATCTGCCCTGCCCTGCCCTGGGTTCTGGGTTGTATCTCTATAATTCTGCTGGTTAACCTCATTTTGAGTAAGTAAAGTACGCCTCGTCTAATGGTTCACATCCGCCTGTGGCGCTGTGTGCTGACCTTTTAATATCAGGGTTCATATTGTTACAGACAAACAGCTTCTTTCCCTCTGTGTGTGTGTGTGTGTGTGTCTGTGTGTGTGTGCGTGTAGATCTGACGAGGAGATGGTAAAAGTTCATGCATCTAATGAACTCCATCTGGAACATTTGTGGCAGAGATGTGGTCACCGCTTTTGACCTTTCACCTTTCAGGAGTGTGTACGACCTTGGAGGTAAGTTACTGTCTGAGTGTGCCAGCCATAAATGAATACATGTGAGGAGATCCAATTAGAATAAGGTTGAGGGTTCAAAACCATTAAGATTTAGAGACAGCTGGGCAGTAGAGGAGCACACCCACGCACAGCACACACTTCACCTCCGACTCGGATGGAGTCGTTATCGAACTGTCAACCTTTTCCCCAAAGCAGACACACGCAGAGTGCAGCCATTTTAGCTCCAAGGACAATGGGAAAGGCATCGCTTAATGACACGGTAGCACAGGGGGGGCAGCTACTACTAACATTAGCTATGGGAGCTCATAGAGACTCATCAACAGAGAAGGCTCTGACTTAACTTGACGCAACGCTGTCCAGGATTTGGCAAACACACCTTCAGTGGTGTCTGCGCACTAATGGCTATTAGATGCTCTTAAATGGGCACACACACACATTAGCCCAGGATTAATATGCAATCAGCTGATGGCACCCAGCTCACAGCCCGCAATAAAGAAGATGACTATGCACCCCCCACACACACACACACACACACACACATACATACACACACCCTCAATTGATTTAGGAAAATGCAATCTGCTCTTAAGGTTGTTCGCCATGAAGTGTTCTGAGGAGAGCTGCTGCCTCTAAAGACCAACGGGGACTTATAACAAGATTCAAAGCGATTGCAGTTAGTCAGACTCAGACAACAACTAAAAAAAACAACACAAATGGACATTTCCCTAATTTGAAATGATTGCGTTATTAGTAAGTGGACGACCTACTCCCGACTCCTTTCTTGATTGTATGCGGTGTCGTGAACATTATACTGAATACAGGGTTCACGTGTCTGTGGTTGTGTGTGGATTTATCCACAAAAGGAGTACTTTTTACCCCAAGAAAGACCATGGAGAAAAAATTGAGGGCTGCTGTAGTCCACTAGGGGGAGCTGTAGCGCCACAGGCTGCCTGGAGAAAGTAATCTCTCCTGAGTTCTGATTATATTCCCTTGTCCGTCTCTCTCTCCCAATCTCTCTCCCTCTACCCCCATCTCTCTCCTTATCTCTCTCCCTCCTCATCTCTCTCTATCTCCCCATCTCTCGCTCTCTCTCTTCTGATCTCTCTATCTCTCTCCCAATCTCTCTCTCTCTTCTCCCTCATTTCTCTCTCTCTCTCCTCGCCTCTCTCCATCTCTCACTTCTGCATACACATATGGACAGGTGCACCCCAGCACTGCTGTCAAAACCTCCTGCTGAGCCAGTGACATTGAATGAGAGTTGTTTCACTGGTGTCTAATGGCCTCTGAGACCTTGGGTTGACAAAGGTGAAAGCGAGGAGGGTGGAGGAGGAGGAGGAGGAGGAGGGTGGAGGAGAGGAAGAGGAGGAGGAGGAGGATGCATGCATGCATACGGCAACGTATTCATAAAACTGTGTGTGTTTGAAGTGTGTGTCTGCTCTTGCTTGTGTGTGTGTGTGTGTGCTCTGTACGTGTGTGTGTGTGTGTGTTGTGTGTGTGTGTGTGTGTGTGTGTGTTGACGTGTGTGTACGTGTGTGGGATGCACCAGCAGTTGGCGCCAGGACTAGCACTAACACCAGCACCAGCACTAGCAGTAACACTAGCACCAGGACCAGCACTAGCAGTAACACCAGCACAGCACTAGCACCAACACTTAGCACTAGCATTTAGACATTGATGCCGAACTTGTTCAGCAGCCTGATGGCCTGACTGTGAAGCTGTCTCTGAATCTGCTCGTGTGGCATTTGATACTGCGGTATCGCCTGCCTGACGGTAGGACGTGTGTAACAGTTCGTGGCTGGGGTGGTTGTTGTCATGTTAATAATCCGTTTGGCGCTTTGGCTCACGCCCACCGGCCTGGGTGGATTATGATCCAGGAGGGAGGGAAGCTCCACCTCCAACGAGTGTACTGGGCCGTCGCGCACCACCCTCGGTAGGTGTTTTACGCTCCAGGTGCGGGTGCAAGTTCCCGTACCAAGACGGGTGATGCATCGCTGGTAAGAACAACTCTCGATGGGTACAGGAGTTAGGATCGTTCATGAGGATGCCGAGGGCACATGTTGAATTTTCCTCAGTCGCGCTGAGGAACATGCGAGGCGTTGTTGGGCCTTTTTCAACCACGTGTGTGGTGTGCCGTGGTCCATGTGAGGTCCTCGGAGATGTGCACGCCGAGGAACTTGAAGCATGCTGACCCTCTCTACTGCAAGCACCGTCGATGGAGATGGGGGCGTGCTCTCCTCTCCGCTTCCTGTAGTCCACGATCAGCTCCTTGGTCTTTTTGGACGATTGAGGGCTGAAGGTTGTTTTCTTTGGCACCACTGTGCAAGTGATCCAAACCTCCTCCCTGTAGGCTGTCTCGTCGTCGTCGGCGATCAGACCCAACACTGTCGTGTCGTCAGCAAACCTGATGAAGACGTTGGAGCTGTGCATAGCCATGCAGGTCTGGGTGTACAGGAGTAGAGGAGAGGGCTCAACACGCATCCCTGAGGGGCTGCCGGTGTTGAGGGTCAGCGGCTCTGAGGTGGTGCTGCCCATCCTCACCACCTGGCGGCGGCCCGACAGGAAGTCCAGTATCCAGCTGCCACATGGTCGGGTGCAGGCCTAGATCCTGAGCTTGGTGTCGAGCTTGGCAGGAACTATGGTGTGAACGCTGAGTTGAAGGTCCACAAACAGCATTCTCACACAACAGTTCTTCCCCTCCAGGTGAGAGAGGCGGTGTGAAGTGCCATGGCAATGGCGTCCGTCGGTGGATCTGTTTTGACGGTAAGCAAATTGCCATGCGGTCCAGCGTGGCAGGCAACATGGGAACAAATGAAGTCCTTGACCAGTCTCTCGAAGCATTTTGCTGGCAATCGAGGTGAGGGCTACAGGTCTCCAGTCATTCGGGCAGGTTACCTTGGGGTGTTTAGGGACAGGCACGATGATGGACATCTTGAAGACCTTCGGGAACAACAGCCTGGGACAAGGGACAGGTTGAAATGTCTGCGAAGACTCCTGCCAGCTGGTCTGCGCATTGCTCTGAGGACGCGCCCCCGGGAATGTGGTCTGGGCCCGGCCGCCTTCCGGATGTCCACCCGCTTGAAGGCTTCTAGCCGCACGTGCAGCCCCTCTGCAGGATGTTCGAGCAGGCTTGCCTCCTCAGGGCAGGCGCTGACTTCTGGCGGGCTGCCGTTCAACGTCGAACGCGGGCGAGAGGAAGGTGTTTAGCTCGCCAGGGAAGGGAGGTAGAGGAGATTCTCTACACCGCTGGTCTCCCTCTGAAGTCCGTGGATTGTCCTGCAGCCCCTTCAACACCACCCCTCACGTCGTGGCGTCTGAATTTGTCCTCCACTCCTGTTCTTATACTCCCGCTTGGCAGAGCCGATGGTCTTGCGGAGCGTCGTAAGCGGGCTCTCGTATATTCCACCATATTCCCAGAGTCAAAGGCGGCGTTACGCGTGCGGGTGCGGCGCGAACATCGCCATTACTCCATGGTTTCTGGTTGGGATAAATCCGAACCGACTTAGTAGGAACAACGTCATCTATGCATTTCTTGAATGAACCCGTGTGACTGAGGACGCGTACTCGCTGATGTTATTGTCCGACGCAACCTGAAACGCATCCCAGATCACGGTGATCAAAACAATCCTGCCAGCATAGACTCTGACTGGTCCGACCAGCATTGGACCTCTTTCACAGCGATTGGTTGCTGCTTCAGTCTCTGCCTGTAGGCGGGGAGTAGTTGGATCGAGCGGTGATCTTGATTTGCCGAACGGTGGGCGGAGGAGGGACTTGTAGCCGTTCCCGGAAAGGGGTGTAGCAGTGATCCAGGATTCGTTCGCCCCGTGTGTTGCTTGTGATGTGTTGAGTAGAACTTCGGGAGAACTTTCTTCAGGTTCGCCTTATTGAAGTCCCCCGCCACAATGAAAGCAGCCTCCGGGTGAGCCGACTCCTGTTCGCTGATAGCCCCATAAAGCTCCTTCAGCGCTATGTCCGTGTTGGCTTGAGGGGGAATGTACACAGCAGTCACGGTTACTGCTGTAAACTCCCGCGGTAGCCAGAATGGTCGGCACATAAGCATCAGGTACTCCAGGTCCGGGGAACAGAAAGACTTGAGGGTCTGCACATGACTCTGGTTGCACCAAGATCTATTTATCATGAGACATACCCCCCCTCCACGATCTTTACCGGAGAGAGCCTTTGTTCTGTCCGCGCGGTGGACGGAAAATCCTGTCGGCTCGATGGCTGAGTCGACAACCCCCTCCGACATCCATGTCTCCGTCAGGCAGATGATGCAGTTCTCTTTTGTTTCCCGGTGGAATTGGATACGAGCCTGTAGCTCGCATAACTTATTGTCCAGAGACTGTACATTAGCCAGCAGAATGGTGGGTAGTGGAGGACGATTGGCACGACGTCTCAGCCTGACCAGCACGCCGGCTCGCTTCCCTCTCCGTCGGCGACGCCTGCGGCTGATCGCGCCTAAAATGGACGGAGATAGTCCAGCCACGACTCCGGGCGGGACGTCCGAGTCGAAAAGACTTGAAAAACTCCGGTAGGCGGGAGCGACTGTCGTTTCTAATCTCCAGAAGTGTACAACTGTCGTAAGGTGAACTTGCTACTAACTTCTTGTGCAAAGATTAGTCACAATTAAAAGAATAAATAACATAGTTCAGTAGACAAACAAGTCGGCATACGAGAGCTCGCACACACACACACACACACACACACACACACACACTTAAACATAAACATAGACAGAGACAAATGTCTTGAAAACAATGTAGCCACATTTATCCCAAGCGCAGGGCTGCAGCTTTGGGCTCCTGCTACTGCGAGAGTTCAAAGGCTTTTGAAGGCTTCAAACCAGGATCTATTTCACCGATGCACCGCTGTTTATTGTCTAGCCTCATCGCCCGGAGTCTCCCCCAGGCTTTCTGCCTGTCAGCATGCTTCCTCCCCAAGTCCCGGCTTGTTATTCTGCCCTCAGTAGTGATACAAATCGATAAAGCTGACATCAGGTGAGTGCGTGTGTGTCTGTCTGTCTGTCTGTCTGTGTAAAAGTGTGTGTGTGTGTGGTGGTGCGTGCATGGGCAGGTTCATTTTGAGTAATGAGGCATCGTACCGCGTCTCTTCAGGCTGCAGCGGGGCGTTCGCTAAGCACTTCACGTCAGCCTACCCAGAATGCAACGTGACTATCTTTAACCTTCCCAAAGTGGTGCAAGTGTCCCGGCAACACTTGGAGGACAGGGTTCCACGAGGGTAGGCCATCAATCACTTTGTCTCTGAATGGAACTCGCACAAGGCACAATAATGTACCTTTCCACTGCATCCAACGCTTTATTGCCTATTATATAGTGAAATATTGATGACAATAGAAGTAAAAGCATCAAGGGGTTGAAGCTTGGCTATTTGAAACCTCATCAATCAATCTGATCTAATAAATGTCATTGAGTTGTGGATGGATGGGTTTTATTGTTGAAAGTTTAGACAACTGTGTGTGTGTGTGTGTATGTGTGTGAGTGTGTTTTTTGTGGGAATGTGTGTGTGCGTGCGTCTGTGCCTACACTCGTAGGAGACTTCTTTAAAGATCCCCTGCCAGAAGATGACCTCTACATCCTGTCCAGAATCCTCCATGACTGGATGGATCAGCGCTGCATCGAGCTCCTGACTAAGGTCCACCGAGCCTGCAAGCCATGTGTGTGTGTGTGTGTGTGTGCGCATGGAGTGTACGTACGTATGCACGCATGTGTACATGTGGGGCGGCAGTAGCTCAGGAGGTAGAGTGGTTGTCTGCCAACTGGAAGGTTGCTGGTTCTATCCCTGAGCTCCACCTAGCTAAGTGTCGTGGTGTCCCTGAGCAAGACACCTAACCCTACCTGCTCCTGACGTGTTGGTT
>PIJE02003606.1:24106-36858 GCA_002895965.2 Coryphaenoides rupestris | reverse complement strand
AGAGAGAGATGTGTGTGTGTGTTGTTGTGGCGTGTGCTGTGTGTGTCATGTAGTGTGGTGTGTGTGTGTGTCCATACAACATGGAGCACGACATCCTTTTCCAATATAAACGACATTTTCACAGAAATGACAGAAATAACACGCGGGGGGGCAAAGGTCAGAGAATCAAACTCGGAATAATAATAAACTCTCGTCTGCTGTTGACGCCGTCGTGTCGTCGTGGCGACGCACGTGAGCTTAGCTTAGCGTGTTGGCGTGTTGGCGTGTTGGCGTGTTGGCGGCTCTGGGCGCTCAGAGCTCGGTGTAAATAAGGCCCAGGGTCCGGCGGCCGCATCGACGTCTAACCGGCAGATTCTCCGTCGTAAACGCGACGTCTTTTCAATGGAGCCGTCGATACTCGAGCGCCTTCAGACGCCGTTAAGTCAGCGTCCGGAGCGACGGCTCGTCAATACCTTGAGATAACTGTCTTCACTAAAACACTAAAACGCCGACTAAACACATTCTTGATGACGCCGGCGGGCGGAGAGGACGGATCATCATCAGACCGGTCGTTCAGCGAACACATCCGTCACCGGGAATCAACGCGTCGTTCAGCCCAATTATGAGGAGTTTGTTTTGATGCTACAGGTTCATAAGGTTCTTAGACTACAGTGCAGTCAAGGACACGCCTATGCTCTTTATAACAACACAACACAACATTATAAAACATATTATTCACATTATTATATTCACACAATATGAGTTCGTTCTTTCATATTTAAAACATTCCTCATCCCTTCCTTGCCCCATTCTGCTCAAAAAGCAAATAATATCTAATATCTCCAATGCACCAGAGCAGGGATCTTATGATTATGACTTTATATTATTATTATCATTCTCCTCACGGTCGGAGCTCAGCGGCTGCTGCTGCTGCCTGGAGCCTGGAGCCTGGAGCCTGGAGCCTGGAGCTCGTCCCCAAAATAGATTTGGTTAAACCCTTCGAAGAAAACGGCTCCTTCTAAAAATAGCATTAGGGGACGCAAACAGACCCTCTCCTCCCTCCCTCCCTCCCATCTCTCTCCCTCTCCTCCCTCCCATCTCTCTCTCGCTCTCTCTCTCTCTCTCTCTTTCCCATCTCTCTCTTTCCCTCTGTCCCATCCATCCATCCATCCATCCATCCATGGATGAGGGGTTTGGGGGTTGGAGGGGTTGAGGGGTTTGGGGTTTGATTGGTTGAGGTGTTGAGGGGTTTGGGGGTTGAGGGGTTGAGGGTTGGAGGGTTGAGGGGTTGAGTGCTTTGGGGGTATATAGAGTGGGGGGATTCCCTGGAGGTCTCCTACCGCGGTACACCCCCCCCCCCCCCTCCGCCTGCTCTGTAAGAACACGTTGCGTTGATTTTGTTCTATTTTTATCATCACCTCCCCTCCCCGTTGTTTGTCGCAGTCATTCACATGTGCTGGGGCGGCGGGCGGAGGGGAGGGGAGGGGAGGGGAGGGGAGGGGAGGACTCGTGTGTTTCTTTATGAATAACCACGGTGCTGAGACTGCTGCTGCTGCTGCTGGGGTCCCGCCGCTGCAGGCGCCTGTACAGCGGCGGACGGCCACGCGTGTTCACCGCAAGCGACGGCGAGGTTATGGACGCGCTCGGCGGAACACGCGTGGCCGTCCGCCGTCCGCCGTCCGCCGTCCACCGTCCCTGCACGGGGACAGTTTTCTAGTCTTTCATAAAAAACGACGGCTCGTTGTTGTCACCGCAGCGGCAGACCGATGGGGGCTGCTCGGGACTCCGCCTCTTCTGGGGGTGGGAGGGGTCAACAACAACAACAACAACAACACGTTCACGTCGAGGGAGGCGGGAGGCCGGACAGTAAGACGACAGTTTATTGATGAAACCAGAGCGGTAGAAACATAAAGCCCGGCTCAGCTTCTCTTATCTTATATGTTACAGATAATGTCCATCATACAGAGAAATAAAGGCCACAGTCAACCAGTAAAGTCACAGCTAATATCCAGGATGTGTGTGTGTGTGTGTGTGTGTGTGTGTGTGTGTGTGTGTGTGTGTGTGTGTGTGTGTGTGTGTGTGTGTGTGTGTGTGTGTGTGTGTGTGTGTGTGTGTGTGTGTGTGTGTGTGTGTGTGTGTGTGTGTGTGCGTGCGCGTGTGTTTCATTTATTATTATCATTACAGATATGACTCGGTCACACGGTTACGCAAAATTCAATAAAAAAAGATATTGTACAACGGTCAAGGACGGACACACGACAAACAGTTAGCATGTGGGCTCATAGCCGCGGTGCTAAAGCGGTTAGCGGTTAGCTCTGAGCTTAGCACGGGGAGGCGAGGACGGAGACGCCGCTTCCTTTAGGACGTGTGCTGAATATTTGTCATATTTTATTCATCTATCGTGTGTGGATATGTCTTGAAGTGTCATGACTAACGTCGATATATGATGGAATATATACAGTATACAGTATATATATATATATATATATATATATATATATATATATACGGTAGAATGGTGTGGATTCTGTGATTTTTGCGATGTTTTTATATTAGACAACGTGAACATACATCGATCATTTGATGTCTTTTTAACCGAATCTCTTTGAAATAAGGAACGTTGCGTCTTATTAAACGTACTGTGAGTCAAGACAGTTTGAGGCGTCCCGTCACTCACAGCTTCAGGTGACCGGCGGCAGGCCCGGCGCCCGATCGGCGTAACGACGCCCACCGATTGGCCGGACGGGAACACAGAGCGGTGACCCCGAGGAGACACGGGAGCTGGTCTGAGTTTGGCTCCGCCCCCCAGGAAGACTCATGACTGTACATTCAACGCGTACTTTGTACACGAACACATTACCTTCTCATGTTTTAGTACATTTCTACGCAGCCGCGCTCGGCTGTCGACGTCCCAGACGTCGCTAATCTACTTCACGTTATTTACCCAGAATGCCGTGTTTACAGAGTTTATGATTAAGGCACGATTAGTTGTGTACAGGTTATGGACGACCGGCCGTTGTAATAATACTAATCAATACTACTGATCAGACGACGCTATGCTATCATGCATTATTGCTTGCGGATCAATTCATTGGGTTACGGCAGCTACATGTATACGGTATATTCCTTGGTCTTTCCTTACATATATATATATATATAGATATATACTGTATATGTACATATCTATATATATATATATAGATATATACTGTATATGTACATATCATATATATATATATATATAGATATATACTGTATATGTAGATACAGTATATATATATATATACACACACAGTATACACAGTTTCTTCACCATTATCGAGAAATTAAAGACATTATTGTTAGAATATCTAAAGTGCATGACTGAGATAATGACCCAGGAACAGATGAACAGATCATGATGCTGTCGTTGGGTTTGGATAGGAGGCCCCCATACACACGGGTACACACACACACACACACACACACACACACACACACACACACACGTAACCACACACACACGGGTACACACACACACACACCACACAGGTACACACACACACACGGGTACACACACACACACACACACACACACACACACAGATACACACACGGGTACACACACACACACACACCACACACACACACACACACAGGTACACACACACACACACACACACGGGTACACACACACACACACACACACACACGTACACACACACACACGGGTACACACACACACACACACACACACACACACACACACACACACACACAGATACACACACACCAACACGGGTACCACCACACACACACACACACACGGGTACACAACACCACACACACACACACGGGTAACACACACACACACACACACACACGGGTACAGCACACACACACACACACGGGTACACACACACACACAACGGGTACACCACACACACACACACACACGAGTACACACACACACACGGGTAACACACACACCACACACACGGGGTACCCCGTAAACACCACACCCGGACACCCACACACCACACACACACAATCCAACGTCTGTTGAGGCAGCCACACATGGAGATTGGACTTGAGAAATTAATTTAAGATTTATTTTATCAAAAATATTAAAGGTTCAAAAAAACAATCAAAATGATGAACATTTAAAATAACAAATCATTCGTCGTCTCGGCAACACAAAGGAAAAAGGGAAGAATAAAGAAAAAAAACTTATGATCCACAATGATTCTTGAAATTATTTGAGGGTGAAACGATAAAAATGGACGCTGTGAATATCAAACATGGTGGAACACACACACACACACACACGCACCACGGCACGCCAACGGCACACACCCACACAACACCACACACAACGGACACACGGACCACACACACACACACTCACGTATATATATACGATGTGCACGTATTACACACCACAAGTATTCACACCATTCACACCGTTTGTATTGAGAGCTATTCTGCGATATATTGCGACGACGGTACACATCGTGTCGGTTGACCTCCGCGTGTCGGTCGACCCTCGCGTGTCGGTTGACCTCTCGCGTGTCGGTTGACCTCTCGCGTGTCGGTCGACCCCCGCGCGTCGGTCGACCCCCGCGCGTCGGTCGACCCTCGCGCGTCGGTCGACCCTCGCGCGTCGGTCGACCTCTCTTTTAGGATTATGATGAGGATTGTGTTTCACGATCAAAACCACCGATGACAAGTCGGGCTGATAAGTATCGTGACTCGGGTGTTAAAGCTTGTGTGTCGAGATGACTCTGAGGTAGATGCTATCAATAACACATACAGCATTGTGATGGGGACTCGAACCCACGACAGCCGGAAGCATTCACATCATTCAAAGAAAAGGAAAGAAAACCCATTTCTGCGCCGGCAATTAAAATATCGCGTAACTTCCCCGCGCATCGAGCCGACATCCGAAATCAAACATCTCCTGTCCGTGGCCCGGCTTCATTTGGGCCGACAACCATCGAGTCTCAAGGCAAATTATCGAAGGAAAGTAAAAAAAAAAACAAGAAAACCACAACTTCTCAACCTCATTCCATATAAAACAGAGACGACACGTTTAAAAAATAGATCTGCAACACATCCGTCAGAACACAAGAGATAAATTAATTGTCGCACGACGTCCTCTCTGTGGGTAGATCAGCCGTCTCTCCGAGTTTCTTCTCTCTATGTTACACGCATGCAATGATGTTCGGTTACCGTTGGCGACGGACGTGACGCGAGCGCCGACACGCTCGCCGCCGCCGCCGCCGGCAAAAATAAAATACCATAAATACACGTGTAGAAGCGTCGATGTTTCAAGTAACTCTCTCGCTCTCTCTCCCTCTCCCTTCTCTCTCGTCCCATCGATCCGCAGCCGACCGAGGTCACCGACCTCCGAGCTGTGGATGTCATCACCGTGCGCCGGGCTTGGCGACAAAAAGGAAGAAAGAAAAAACGTTGTCTCTCAGCTCAGAGTTTGTCAGTTTTGTCACCGTTGGACGGCATCACCTCAGGGGAGACGGTGGGTGTGGGGGGTGGTGCGGGTGGTGGGTGGTGGGTGGTGGTGTAGTCGTCCTCTGAGGGGTGGTGAGGGTGGTGTTGGTGGTGTTGGTGGTTGGTGGGGTGGTGGTGGTGCTGGGGGTTGTGAGTGGGGGATATATCCTTTCCTCCTCCCCCTGAAAACAAGAAGAAGAAGAAGAGGAAGATGAAACATGAAGGTGATAAGCAGCGTGGTCCTCATTTGTATTTGTTTGATTCCTGCTATTTGCTCGCACACTGATTCACCGCCGCTGACACATTTCTAACGAGCTGCGTGTTAATTAACCAGCCGGTCGGCCCGTCTCCAGATATCTGAAGCAGATTAATGAATCACATTAGCGCACAATCATTTATTACACCCGTCAATGGCTGGGTTAGCACAAGATGGTTTCAGGCTTTATGGTCGAGATATGAACGCATTCTGCTTGAGCTTTAGCTTTAGCTTTAGCCGTGACGGGGGGGGGGGGGGGGGTCGGTTGTGGCTGCCTGACCCGACACGACTGACGAGGAGATCCTGAAAAGACCTTCAGTGCTTTCACGCCCCGTCCACATCCCCGAACCCAGAGCCCTGCCGAGCGCTGCAAGGTCACATCCTCGCTGGAGCTCAGCGCTGAATCATAATTAGAAAACAAAAGCCGGCAAATGACTCAGACGAGCCTGAGAGAGAGAGAGAGAGAGAGAGAGAGAGAGAGAGAGAGAGAGAGAGACACATGCTTCATCATCATCATTGGCAGAGGATGATGATGATGGTGAGGATGGGCACGCTTTTGGTTTTTGACAGACGGGACCCTCAGCTCTACTGAGCTACAGGCTGCAGAATGTCATCGCTAATAATCAGTACACTTACACACACACACACACACACACAGTACACACACACACACACACACACACAGTACACACACACACACACACACACACACACACACACACACACAGTACACACACACAGTACACACACACACACACACACAGTACACACACACACACACACACACACACACACACACACACATACACACACACACACACACACACACACACACACACAACACACACACACACACACACACACACACACAGTACACACACACACACACACACACAGTCACACACACACACACACACACAGTACACACACACACACACACACACACACACACACACACACACAACACACACAGACAACACACACACAGTACACACACACACAGTACACACACACACACAGTACACACACACACACACACAGACACACACACACACATACACACACACACAGTACACACACACAGTACACACACACAGCACACACACACACACACACACACACACACACACACACACACACAGTACACACACACAGTACACACACACAGTACACACACAGTCTCCAGTGTCTTTATGAAACACTGTCTTGTCTCCAGTGTCTTTATGAAACACTGTCTTGTCTCCAGTGTCTTTATGAAACACTGTCTTGTCTCCAGTGTCTTTATGAAACACTGTCTT
The DNA here is from genome assembly GCA_002895965.2 of Coryphaenoides rupestris. Classification (NCBI taxonomy): domain Eukaryota; kingdom Metazoa; phylum Chordata; class Actinopteri; order Gadiformes; family Macrouridae; genus Coryphaenoides; species Coryphaenoides rupestris. The sequence goes on along the minus strand of PIJE02003606.1, from coordinate 29,838 downwards.
GTCTCCAGTGTCTTTATGAAACACTGTCTCGTCTCCAGTGTCTTTATGAAACACTGTCTCGTCTCCAGTGTCTTTATGAAACACTGTCTTGTCTCCAGTGTCTTTATGAAACACTGTCTTGTCTCCAGTGTCTTTATGAAACACTGTCTTGTCTCCAGTGTCTTTATGAAACACTGTCTTGTCTCCAGTGTCTTTATGAAACACTGTCTTGTCTCCAGTGTCTTTATGAAACACTGTCTTGTCTCCAGTGTCTTTATGAAACACTGTCTTGTCTCCAGTGTCTTTATGAAACACTGTCTTGTGTCCAACATGTCCTGCCCGGCCCCATTGGCTGCAGAGTGATGGAGATGAGCTGTACAGAATGTGACCTCACACAGGCTCCGCCTCCCGTCCCTTCAGGAGAGGATTTCATGTGTGAGGAAATCATTGCAGATGAATCAGCAGGCGTGTCGTGTGGTCATGTGATTCAATACAAGAGAATCAGAACGATGATGTAACCTGCGGACGCAACACAGGCCAACGTCTGATCCCTCAAACACAAACCTCGCCAAGACTTTGAATATAATAATAGAATCAATCACAGCTTGCACCGCACGGCGTCCGGCCGCGCTCGCACGCACCAGCGGTCACTCAGGCCGGACACAGAGCGAGCCAAGAGCTCCTCCCTGGCAACCTGCAGCGAAGGCCGCCGCCTCCGTGCATGCCCCGCCTCCATGCTAGCGCTGCCTCCGTGCTAGCGCTGCCTCCGTGCATGCCCCGCCTCCGTGCATGCCCCGCCTCCGTGCTAGCGCTGCCTCCGTGCATGCCCCGCCTCCGTGCTAGCGCTGCCTCCGTGCTAGCACCGCCTCCGTGCATGCCCCGCCTCCGTGCATGCCCCGCCTCCGTGCATGCCCTGCCTCCGTGCATGCCCCGCCTCCGTGCTAGCGCTGCCTCCGTGCTAGCACCGCCTCCGTGCATGCCCCGCCTCCGTGCTAGCGCCCCGTGCATGCTGCCTCCGTGCATGCCCCGCCTCCGTGCTAGCGCTGCCTCCGTGCATGCACCGCCTCCTGCATGCCTGCCTCCGTGCATGCCCCGCCTCCGTGCTAGCGCTGCCTCCGTGCATGCACCGCCTCCGTGCAAGCCCGCCTCCGTGCATGCCCCGCCTCCGTGCTAGCACTGCCTCCGTGCATGCCCCGCCTCCGTGCTAGCGCTGCCTCCGTGCATGCCCCGCCTCCGTGCATGCCCCGCCTCCGTGCTAGCGCTGCCTCCGTGCATGCCCCGCCTCCGTGCTAGCACCGCCTCCGTGCAAGCGCCGCCTCTGCAGACGCATGCATCAGCGCATGCATCGCCGACAGCACATATGCTTCGGCACTCCGGTTCCACCGCCCTCCTCCTCCATATCAGATCTCTCTCTCTCTCTCTCTCTCTCTCTCTCTCTCTCTCTCTCTCTCTCTCTCTCCTCTCCTCTCTCGTCTCTCTCTTCTCTCCTCTCTCTCTCTCTCATCATCGTAGTCACCGGCTGAGCAACAAGGTCACGGCCACGCAGCCGATGTCACTTCATGTCGCTCATTCCCCTGCGGTTCCTTGCGTCCACGAGTGACTCTAGCGGCGGCGGGGGGGCGGAGCCTCCCTGAGCTAACGTAGCCCAGCGGACACCAGCTAGCCCGTGATTAGCTTGTGGCTAGCAGCCGCAGGGACGCCGTGAGGACGGAGGGCCGGACGCGAGACAGCGTTTTGGTTTTAGCTTTGTCCCGTAGCGTCACGGTGTCTCTCGCTGGCGCTCCCCGGCGAACATTTGGTCGTTTCCCAGGGAGGGCCGTGTGAACGAGGCCCCGGAGGCTTCCCGGCAGAGACAGCCGGTCGTGGTCTGCTGCTGCTGCTGCTGCTGCTGCTGCTGCTGCTGCTGCTGCTGCTGCTGCTCGGTTCTGTCCTGTTGTGTTGTGCTGGTCGCCATGGCAGCAGCAACCCCGCACATACCTGCCATTTTAGGCATGCGGGGAGTCGCTGTCGTGTGTGTGTGTGTGTGTGTGTGTGTGTTCAGTCACTGTCCCCGTGTGTCTCTCGTGAACATGAAACATCGTTCCCGCTCTTCTGCGTCTACTTGGAGAGGTGTAGCTTAGAGCTTAGCACACGGTAGCACCTAGAACCCTCCCCTAGACACAAAGAGCTTCGTCCTCGACTTTGAATGTCCGTCGGAGACGCGTGGCCGGGTGGAGGAGGAGGTGGGGGTGGGGGCTGCTGGGTGGTGGTGGTGGAGGAGAGGAGGTGGGGGTGGCGGAGGTGGTGGTGATGCGGGGTGGGGTGCGCTGCGCCGCGCCGCGCTACGCTACGCTATGCTACGCTGGAGATTTGAAAGATGTATTGACCGCCCTCGGTTTCTCCTTCACGCCGGTCGTCACGGGAATTGGCTGACGACTGCATCTCTTTGTGCTCTCTCTCTCCCTCCCTCCCTCCCTTTCTCTCTCTCTCTCTCTCTCTCCCTCCCTATCTCCCTCCCTCCCTCCTCCCTCCCCATCACTGGGAGCGACCTGCAAGCAGAGCTCAGGAGGGTGGGAGAGGTATAGTCTATAGGCTGCTGCAGTCTCCTCCTGCTGCAGTCTGCACCATCTGATCACCCCAAGACGACAGCAACGCCGCCGTCGTCGTCTTCTTCTCCTTGAGATCAAAGGAGTCTGACAAACCGAAGCGTTTCTGTCTAACTAGCTGCCGCCGTCGTCGTCGCCGCCGAACGACAACGTTCACCGGCTCACGACGCGGCTCCCCGTTGGAGCCGGCCGACCACGCCGCCTCCGCCGCCGCCACATCGGTCTGAATCTCATTCATATTCCAGCTGCAGCCGCCTGCATGTGGAGGAGGGGGGAGAGAGAGAGAGAGAGAGAGAGCGAGAGAGCGAGGACAGAGGCAGAGGCGGACTCTAGCGCCCCCTAGCGGGCGGTGAGGCGCCACCGCCCTCCCCCCTCGTCCCCTCGTGTCGTGTGTGACTCATTATTCAAAGGAGGGGGCTCTGATTGGTCGCCGGGGCGTACCAGCTGACTCGTGGTAGCACAGCAACATCGCTGCCTCCTCGCCGGCCGTTTCATTAAGGTCAGCCTCTCCGATACGCTGAGAGACCATCGAGACGAGACCGAGATATGAGCTATGTCCGTCCCGTCCGCATCGCCAAGGTTATTATAGAGATGTACACGGAAAACACACCAACGATGGAGCATAATGATCAAACATGATATACAGTATATATATATATATGTATATTACACACACACACAGTACACACACACAGTACACACACACACACACATCTCACCTTCACGTTGAGGATTGGGCACAGCGTACATTCCAGTGATGGTGATGGTGTTTGTGGCGATGAGAGGGAGACGTCTCCCGTGTCTCTGCGTCTGTCCTGCGCCACCCACAGGCGCGCCATGCCAGGCGGGTGAGGTGGTGGGTGGTGGTGGTGGTGTGGCCAAGGGAGGGAGGGAGGAGGGGAACTGGGTGGGTGGTGGGTGCTGTGGTGGTGGTGGTGGTGGTGGCGATGGTGGCGGTTGTCCGCGTACGTGAGGCCGCGAGACACTCGATACGATCGCCTCCGTCTGCTCGCCATCTCCTCTGGTGGGGGGGGGGGGGCGGGGGGGGGGGTGTGGTGGGTTGGGGGGGGGGGGGGGTCTTCTTTTTGGTCGCGTCGTCCTTGGGGTCTACGTGAGTAAGGTGCTGAAGCCACGAGGGGGAGAGGGGGGGGTTGGGGCTGCTATGCCTTCAATGGGTTTATCGTTGAACGTGCATGTGTGTGTGTGTGTGTGTGTGTGTGTGTGTGTGTGTGTCTATGTGTGTGTGTGTGTGTGTGTGTGTGTGTGTCTATGTGTGTGTGTGTGTGTGTGTGTGTGTCTATGTGTGTGTGTCTTGTGTGTGTGTGTGTGTGTGTGTGTGTGTGGTCTATGTGTGTGTGTGTGTGTGTGTGTGTGTCTGTGTGTGATGTGTGTGTGTGTCTGTGTGTGTGTGTGTGTGTGTGTTGTGTGTGTGTGGTGTGTTATGTGTGTGTGTGTGTGTGTGTGTGTCAATGTGTGTGTGTGTGTGTGTGTGTCTATGTGTGTGTGTGTGTGTGTTTGTGTGTGTTGTATGTGTTGTTGTTTTTCTTTTCGGAGGGAACATTTTGAAATAGAAATCCTGTCTGATCCCCCCCCCACCTCCCCCCCCATCCAATGCACGGCGGATAAATATTTTGTGTTGAACTAAAGTGCACACAGAGAGAGAGACCACAGTGAGCTGAACATTATGGGGATTACGGGGTCAGAGGTCAGACTCTTCCTCTTTTTAGACGGACGCTCAATATGCCGAATGGTCTGCGTGGTCCATCGTCCAACACGATGGACCACGCAGAGAGATCTGGAAGGTTGCTATAGAAACTGCATCCGTGAGAAGGATGGACGGGCTGCAGGGAGGCGGTCTGTCCACACGGGGGCGCTGTTGTCCTGGAGGAGGTTTTGTTTTGTTCATTAAACAAAGGAGCTGGCGTCCAATTAGGATTGAGTCGCCTCTGTTTTGTTCTTGTGGAATAACAGTGAACCAGTATAGAGACCGAATGGTTTGAGACTCGGGGGGCCGATTCTACAGCATTGGAGCGTTTGAGTGATCGCGGCTCCATAAACGTTATGTTATTATAATATGAATATCATTGTAAAGGACGTGGCGTCTGTATTACTGGACACCTGAGACCTTGTGACCTCTCTCTCCCTCTCCAACCTCTCCATCGGCCCAGACTGTGTTTCCCCGCCGGCTCGCCTGCGCTGCAAACTCACAAGTCAATGAACATATTGAGACTGAATTGGTCCGATGTTGTCGTCATCTCCCAACAGAACAACAAGACGAATGTAAACTTCGATGCCCTTCACTTGAATCTCAGGGCAATAAATTAGTTAAATTACAAACGACATATTACTAAGGACACGTGGATAAAGTGCTACAAGAGGCCATGAACTGACGATACCTTCATGGTTAATAGTCTAATCATGCACATTAATTATGGAAGACTGTGTGGGGAGTAAATGTAAAATAGTCTCAGATTATGATTCGTCCAACGCGTGCACGACGATACTGTACCACACGACGCGGGTTTGGTGTTGCGGTGACGCCGGAGACGAGCGCTCGCCTGTGATACTCCGAGCCAAGGAGGCGGACACGTGTCCGGACGCAACCCGTCCGGACACGTGTCTCCCCAAAAAGTGACGCGCGGGAAAAGTGTGAACGCGAGGCCCGTCACACGTCGGTGAGCTTCCCGGAGTAGGTGGTCTTGTGGGGGCTGCAGTTGGTGTACTTGATGGAGTCCGCGTCCTCGCTCTCCACGTAGTCCGACTTGGAGAGCGACGCCCGGCTGCCGCTCTTCTTGAAGTCCCCGAAGGCGGGCTGCACCTGTTGGCCGCAGGTGACGTGCGTGTACTGGAACTGCTCCTCGTGCTCCGTCTCCCGGTGGTAGAAGTAGTTGAAGTTGGACACGATGACGGGCACGGGCAGCGCGATGGTCAGCACGCCGGCGATGGCGCACAGGGAGCCCACGATCTTCCCGCCGATGGTGACCGGACACATGTCCCCGTAGCCCACCGTCGTCATGGAGACCACGGCCCACCAGAAGGCGTCCGGGATGCTGCTGAACCCGGAATCGGGGTCGTCGGTCTCGGCGAAGTACACGGCGCTGGAGAACAGGATGACGCCGATGAAGAGGAAGAAGATGAGCAGGCCCAGCTCCCGCATGCTGGCCTGCA
>PIJE02003606.1:20000-24096 GCA_002895965.2 Coryphaenoides rupestris | reverse complement strand
GAGGTTTTGTTTTGTTCATTAAACAAAGGAGCTGGCGTCCAATTAGGATTGAGTCGCCTCTGTTTTGTTCTTGTGGAATAACAGTGAACCAGTATAGAGACCGAATGGTTTGAGACTCGGGGGGCCGATTCTACAGCATTGGAGCGTTTGAGTGATCGCGGCTCCATAAACGTTATGTTATTATAATATGAATATCATTGTAAAGGACGTGGCGTCTGTATTACTGGACACCTGAGACCTTGTGACCTCTCTCTCCCTCTCCAACCTCTCCATCGGCCCAGACTGTGTTTCCCCGCCGGCTCGCCTGCGCTGCAAACTCACAAGTCAATGAACATATTGAGACTGAATTGGTCCGATGTTGTCGTCATCTCCCAACAGAACAACAAGACGAATGTAAACTTCGATGCCCCTTCACTTGAATCTCAGGGCAATAAATTAGTTAAATTACAAACGACATATTACTAAGGACACGTGGATAAAGTGCTACAAGAGGCCATGAACTGACGATACCTTCATGGTTAATAGTCTAATCAATGCACATTAGTTATGGAAGACTGTGTGGGGAGTAAATTGTAAATAGTCTCAGATTATGATTCATCCAAACGCGTGCACGACGATACTGTACCACACGACGCGGGTTTGGTGTTGCGGTTTGATCGCCGGAGACGGAGCGGCTCGGGCACTGGTGATACTCGCGAGCCGAGGAGCGCGCACACGTGTCCGGACGGCAACCCGTCCGAGACACGTGTCTCCCCAAAAAACAGGTGACCAGCGCGGGAAACAGTAGTGAACCCGAGGCCCGTCACACGTCTAGGTGAGCTTCCCGGAAGTAGTGTGGGTTCTTGGTGGTGGAGCTGCAAGTTTGGTGCTACTTGAGTTGGAAGTTCAGCGCGTCCTACTAGCATCTCCACGGTAGTGCCGACTTGGTAGGAGCGACTGCCCGGACTGCCGACTGCTTCATTGAAAGATAACCCCAGACAGGCGGGGCTCGCAACCCTGGTTGGCCGCAAGGTGAACGGTGCGGTGGTACTGGAAGCTGCTCGCTCGTGCTCCGTCATCCCGGTAGGTAAGAAGTAAGTTGGAAGTTGGACACGATGACGGGCACGGGCAGCGCGATGGTCAGCACGCCGGCGATGGCGCACAGGGAGCCCACGATCTTCCCGCCGATGGTGACCGGACACATGTCCCCGTAGCCCACCGTCGTCATGGAGACCACGGCCCACCAGAAGGCGTCCGGGATGCTGCTGAACCCGGAATCGGGGTCGTCGGTCTCGGCGAAGTACACGGCGCTGGAGAACAGGATGACGCCGATGAAGAGGAAGAAGATGAGCAGGCCCAGCTCCCGCATGCTGGCCTGCAGGGTCTTGCCGAGGATCTGGAGACCCTTGGAGTGTCTGGAGAGCTTGAAGATCCGGAAGACCCGGACCAGGCGGATGACCCTTAGGATGGCCAGGGACATGGCCTGCTGGCCGTTGCCCTGGTGCTCGGCCAGCTCCAGGCCCAGCGTGATGAAGTACGGCATGATGGCCACGATGTCGATGGTGTTCATGATGTTCTTGAAGAACGCGGGCTTACTGGGGCACGCCAGGAAGCGCACCAGCAGCTCGAAGGAGAACCAGACGATGCACAGGGTCTCCACGATGAAGAAGGGGTCCGTGAAGGGGTTCGGCTTCTTGGCCGGCGCGGTTCCATTGATCGGCCCGAGGGGGTCGTCGTAGGTCTTCGCGTCCTCTCGGAACTCGGGTAGCGTCTCCAGGCAGAAGATCACGATGGAGATGAGGATGACGAGCACGGAGACGATGGCGATGCCCCTGGCGGGACCCGAGCTCTCCGGGTACTCGAACAGGAGCCACACCTGCCGCTGGAACTCGTTGTCCGGCAAGGGTCGCTCCTCCTCCTTGATGAAGCCCTCGTCCTCCTTAAAGTTCTCGATCACCTCCTCCCCGAGCTCGTAGAACTTGATCTCCTCCAGGAAGATGTCCACGGGCACGTTGACGGGCCTGCGCAGCCGCCCGCCGGACTGGTAGTAGTAGAGGATGGCGTCGAAGCTGGGTCGGTTCCGGTCGAAGAAGTACTCGTTCCTCAGCGGGTCGAAGAAGCGCATCCTCTTCCTCGGGTCCCCCAGCAGCGTGGCGGGGAACTGGGCGAGGGTCTTCAGCTGGGTCTCGAAGCGCAGCCCGGAGATGTTCACGACCACCCGCTCGCAGCAGTCCTGCTGGTCGTCTCCCCCCTCGGGGTCGTACACATCCTGGGACAGGGCTGCTAGTGCCACAGTCTCATCCAGGTTCTCGCCGGGCACTACGGTCATCTTTATCCCCCAGAAGGGCGACGCGGCACAGTGGTCCCCCCCCCCACCGATAGTGTCTGCGTCGTGCCCAAACCTCCCTCTGTCTCCTCTCTCCTCTCTCCCCCTCGACCTCTCTCCTCTCTCCCTTTCTCCTCTCTCCCTGCTCGTAAACCTCCTCTCCCCCTTTTTCTCCCCTCCCATTCCTCTCTCTCTCTCCTCTCCTCCCCTCTCTCCCTCCTTTCTCCTCTCTCCCTCTCTCCCTTCTCTCCCTTTCCCTTCTCCTCCCCCCTTTCTCCTCTCTCCCTTCTCTACCTCTCTCTCTCTACCCCTCTCTCCTCTCTCCCTTCTCTACCTCTCTCTCCCTTCTCTACCTCTCTCTCGCCGTGCGTAATCCTGGCGCAGTCTGGAGACAATAAAGGGGTCCCGGTCACCTGTGGCACCTAGCACGACGCGTCGGCCGCTCCTCCTGTCCTGGCTGTTGTTGTTGTTGTTGTTGTTGATTTGGTGGAGGTGGTTGTTGTTGTTGTGGTTTTTGTTGGCGTCTCCTGCCGCCTCTGCGCGCCGCGTCTTCCATCACCTCCGCCGGAGCGACGCTCGGCTGCAGCAGCAGATCTCCCGCTACAGACGCATCCGAACCGGACCCCCCACAGTCTCGTCCGGTCTCATCCGGGCTGCAAAGGACGCCCCGCTCGGTGCGCTTTGGTTTGCGCGTAAAAAGATCCACAGTCGCTCCTGTTCGCGGGGAGGAGAGACGCGCGTAACGGAGCCGCCGCCGCCGCCGCCGCGCACCTGCAGCTGCGCGCCGCCCGACAGCCGGTCCAAGGTGACGGAGAAATAAAAAACACACGATGCGTCTGTGGACGTCTGGGTGTGTGTGTGTGTGGATAGAGAGAGAGAGAGAGAGAGAGATAGAGAGAGAGAGAGAGAGAGAGAGAGACAGAGAGAGAGAGAGAGAGAGGCAGAGAGAGAGAGAGAGAGGCAGAGAGAGAGAGAGTGAGACAGAGAGAGAGAGAGAGGCAGAGAGAGAGAGAGAGAGAGAGAGAGAGAGACAGAGAGAGAGAGAGGGGGGGTTGAGAGAGACAGAGAGAGAGAGGGTTGAGAGAGAGAGAGGGAGGGGTGGGGGTTGAGAGAGAGAGAGAGAGAGAGACAGAGAGAGACACGCACACACACACACACACACACACACACACACACACACACACAGAGTGGTCATTTATCACACGTCTCTGGGAGCCGTGATCAATGTGCGTCAACATTTGAACCTCCAGCCGTCAATAAGAAGGTACAAATAGAAACCAAGTCATTATTATTCCCTGGACAGGAGGGTCTGCACCTCCCCACAGACCCCCCAGTGTAACAGGAGGGTCTGTGCCTCCCCACAGACCCCCCAGTGGAACAGGAGGGTCTGCACCTCCCCACAGACCCCCCCCCCAGTGTAACAGGAGGGTCTGCGCCTCGTCACAGACCCCCCCCAGTGGAACAGGAGGGTCTGCGCCTCCCCACAGACCCCCCCAGTGTAACAGGAGAGTCTGTGCCTCCCCACAGACCCCCCCATGGAATAGGAGGGTCTATGCCTCCCCACAGACCCTCCATGGAACAGGAGGGTCTACACCTCCCCACAGACCCCCCCAGAGGAACAGGAGGGTCTGCACCTCCCCACAGACCCCCCCAGTGGAACAGGAGGGTCTGCGCCTCCCCACAGACCCCCCCAGTGTAACAGGAGGGTCTGCACCTCCCCACAGACCCCCCCAGTGTAACAGGGGGGTCTGCACCTCCCCACAGACCCCCCCAGTGTAACAGGAGGGTCTG
>PIJE02003606.1:10000-15000 GCA_002895965.2 Coryphaenoides rupestris | reverse complement strand
ATGAATTTGGTATCTCGTGAGTCGTTCCAAGCTATTTGCATTAAGTGAACACTGTGTGTGTGTGTGTGTGTGTGTGTGTGTGTGTGTGTGTGTTGCAGCTCTCTCAGGGGTCCGGTGACGACCAATTCACTGTTGTTGCCGTCGTCGTTGTTGTTGTCGTATTACCCGTTGGTAGATAGTCTGTGGATGCTTGGTAGATACAGTCTGTGGATGCTTGGTAGATGCAGTCTGTGGATGCTTGGTAGATACAGTCTGTGGATGCTTGGTAGATACAGTCTGTGGATGCTTGGTAGATACAGTCTGTGGATGCTTGGTAGATGCAGTCTGTGGATGCTTGGTAGATACAGTCTGTGGATGCTTGGTAGATGCAGTCTGTGGATGCTTGGTAGATACAGTCTGTGGATGCTTGGTAGATGCAGTCTGTGGATGCTTGGTAGATGCAGTCTGTGGATGCTTGGTAGATACAGTCTGTGGATGCTTGGTAGATACAGTCTGTGGATGCTTGGTAGATGCAGTCTGTGGATGCTTGGTAGATACAGTCTGTGGATGCTTGGTAGATACAGTCTGTGGATGCTTGGTAGATACAGTCTGTGGATGCTTGGTAGGGATGCTTGGTAGATACAGTCTGTGGATGCTTGGTAGATACAGTCTGTGGATGCTTGGTAGATACAGTCTGTGGATGCTTGGTAGATACAGTCTGTGGATGCTTGGTAGATACAGTCTGTGGATGCTTGGAGACTTGTCTCGTACGTCAGTGTCCCAGCATGCAACAGCGACAGCAGTAGCACAGTATTAGTATTGTCTTGCAGTTTAGTCTTCCCAGGCCCGTGACCTCGTAAACCGGGAGGGTGGACCGCTCGGTGTCTGGTCAGCGGCGGTGGCCCCGAGCTCAGTGTCTGGTCAGCGGTGGTCAGCGGTGGTGACCCCGAGCTCAGTGTCTGGTCAGCGGTGGTCAGCGGTGGTGACCCCGAGCTCAGTGTCTGGTCAGCGGTGGTGACCCCGAGCTCAGTGTCTGGTCAGCGGTGGTCAGCGGTGGTGACCCCGAGCTCAGTGTCTGGTCAGCGGTGGTGACCCCGAGCTCAGTGTCTGGTCAGCGGTGGTCAGCGGTGGTGACCCCGAGCTCAGTGTCGGTGGTCAGCGGTGGTGACCCCGAGCTCAGGTGTGCTTGGTTCGAGCGGGTGGTGGTGACCCCGAGCTCAGTGTCTGGTCAGCGGTGGTCAGCGGTGGTGACCCCGAGCTCAGTGTCTGGTCAGCTGGGGTCAGCGGTGGTGACCCAGAGCTCAGTGTCGCGTTGCACCCTTATCACCCACGGTGACGCAGCATCCGGAGAGACACGATCTCACCGTATACAATGGAGGACACGGCTACCTTGACTCTGGAGAGAGAGAGAGAGAGAGAGAGAGAGAGAGAGAGAGAGAGAGAGAGAGAGAGAGAGAGAGAGAGAGAGAGAGAGAGAGAGAGAGAGAGAGAGAGAGAGAGAGATAGCCCTTGTCCTCCGTAATACACTCACTCTCTCAGTGTGAGGGATGAGAGAACAGGGGCTCGTCTCTCCATCAGTGGCCTGTCAACACCCCCCCTACATCTCGCTCCATGTGTGTTTTATTGGTGGGGCTACCGACTGTGACTCATGCGTCCCTTTCCCTCATCCGTCCCTCATCCGTCCCTCATCCGTCCCCGTCACCAACAAGTCTACAATTAACATTCAACGCAGAATCGACGTCGGTCATGTCGTTCGATATCACGGAGAAACATTTCCTCGGGGGGCCTCCAGACACCAGGGGGGCTCGAGTCTCTAGTCTCTAGTCTCTAGTCTCTAGTCTCTAGTCTCTGGTCTCTAGTCTCTAGTCTCCGGTCTCGAGATGTGGTCCCGTTACCTCGTCTCTATAAACCGCAGTGAGAGGGGAGTTACTGCCGGGGAGCTCCACCGTGAAATGTGTGCGCGATGAACCATGCAATCTCCTAATGTGTCGGTCTCTCTCTCTCCCCACCCCCCAGTCATCCTCACCCTTCCTCCTCACCTCCTCTTCCTCACCCTTCCTCCTCCTCCTCACCCTCCTCCTCCTCCTCACTCCTCCGCTCCCCCAAGACATTGATGCACACTCAGCCAATCTACTCAAGCTGATGTTAGGACTCACCTTGACGGCCACGACCGCGTACAACAGATCATTATAACCTGAACGCCTTCCCGTTTGGCGTCGGTCGAGGCTTCATTCATGTACCAACGTCCGACTGTACAGTGAAGACGTCTCTCAGCAGAGGCGGTGACTGACGCGTGCCGGGGAGGTCACAGAGTTAACGCTGGTTACACTTAAACCCGAAGGTGGTTAATTAATCCAGAGATGCTTAATTAAAGATGAATTCCATGACGCCGGGCTGGATATCCATCAGCACTGAAACCGTCTTCGCTTCTCCGTCACGACGCAGATACAAGCCGGACCGCACAGAAGCAATTATCTCTTGACAAAGAGGCGCGAGGGTTCTGGTCGGAGCACCGCCGTTGAAATATGCAAAATGGAGTCCGAAGCGATGACTAGGTCCGCGCTCTCAGCCTCCAATCTGCTGCTTTCAGAAGAACCGAGACGTTACGAGGAACCACGGTCCCCACGGTTCCTCTGGTCTCTTGGGTTTCTGTTCCTGAACACAGGTTCTCTTGTACGTTTCTCACGGGCAACATCATGTTGTAATGTTTTGGTTCTTTTCAGATGTTCTCAAGATGACCTCTTGTGTACGTGTGTATATTCAGTATATTCTTAAACTGGACTTCATCTCTCACGCTGAAGAGTGGGTACCCTGGTTCGTCTGGTGCTCAGGTGTGTGGTGGTGGTGGTGGTGGTCCGCCCCGGGAGTGAGACCTGGCTCTTCCTCTTTCAGGGCGACGGTGAGGAAGTCAGAAATAAGGAACGAGCTCCCGTCTGCGTTTCAGGTCCGCGGCGCGCAGCGCGAGAATCAGTCCACAACCACAGCAACTGGAGACCGGCGAGCACATCTTCCCCCTGACCTCCTCTGGGGTCTACCACACACACACACACACACACACACACACACACACACACACAGACACACAGACACACACACACACACACACACACACACACACACACACACACACACAACACAGCACACACACACACACACAACCACACACAACACACACACACACAACACACACAACACACACAACACAGCACACACAACACACACAACACAGCACACACAACACAACACACAACACACACAACAACACACACACACACACACACACAACACAACAAACACACAACACACACACACACACACAACACACACACACACACACAACACACACACACACAACACACACACAACACACACACACAAAAGACAACAGCTATGTTAGATAGAGTCTTTGAGGTGTCTGTGTGTGTGTGTGTGTGTGTGTGTGTGTGTGTGTGTGTGTGTGTGACTGTGTGTGTGTGTGTGTGTGTGTGTGTGTGTGTGTGTGTGTGTGTGTGTGTGTGTGTGTGTGTGTGTCTGTGTGTGTGTGTGTGTGTGTGTGTGTGTGTGTGTGTGTGTGTGCTGTGTGTGTGTGTGTGTGACTACATGCATTCATTTTGGCGAATAGACTTAATTGCGATCCATTATTGGGGCTAATTACTATTTCTCCCGCAATCACTGAGGCATTCTGGGGGATATCGATGGCTATTTGGGTCTCTCCTCAGCCTCCCGGCTGCTGTATGTGTTGGGAGGGGCTTAACGTCTCCCTGCTCCGCTCGTGTTTATGAGTCCGGGGTAGTGATGAGTCTAAAGGTACCGCGTTCGATCCCCAACGTCCGAGCCTCCCCCAGCGACGGCACGGCCGTTGAGCGAGGTGCCAACATGGCTGATGTGTCTCTGAGCTCAGTGCTGGTCGCCTGGGATAAAGTCATGGCTAAGCTGGTTAATACACACAGTACACATGGGCCTCTGACTGGGATTACTCCATGACTTCTTAATTATGGAATGGAGATAAAAGACACAACGGCGCACAACAGCGTTCAACGCACATTATCTCAGTCAAACACTTCCCAGATGTGGAGCATTCTTGAGCTGAACTCTCAGTGCTCTGTGATGTTGACACACAGAGCAGGCTAACAGGCTAACGGTCTCCGTTAGCCTGTTAGCCTGCTCTGTGTGTCAACATCACAGAGCAGGCTAACGGGCTAACGGGCTAACGGGCTAACGGTCTCCGTTAAGGTCTCACGCTGACTTGTTAACTACCTGGGAATCAGACGACGACCTTTCCCCCCGCCGGCCCCCGGGGGCGTCGCTGAGCCTGAAGGGAACCCCGCCTACCTGCAGAGTCCGGTCGACACACATTACCGCAGGTGGAGTAATGGAAGTGACAGACTTACACCGAGCGTCAGACCCTTCAACCACGAGACCGCATCCTGCAAGCGGAACGCTGAACAATTCCCTCCGAGTGTATAACATCGTAGACGTTGTTCTTCACCGACGGCAACACAACACAGAGAGACGGGACCGGGGTGGAAATAAATATGTCCGCCGTGACACCAGGCGGTATATCTCACCCATGGCGTGTGTGAGATATACCGCCTGGTGTACAGCTGAGCCATTATGAGACGCTGTCAAGGAGTACAATGGACCACCAGCACCAGCACCACCACCAGCACCACCACCACCAGCACCACCACCACCAGCACCGCGCTACTACAGCCTGCGGGGTCAAACGGACTACAGCCGTTGTTGCCAAGGACAACGCCACGAATCAAATGGAAGTCAGGGGAGCAGCAGGGAAAAGAGGGGACAGTGAAGAAGGCACAAACAAAGTGTGTGTGTGTGTGTGTGTTGTATGTGTGTGTGTGTGTGTGTGTGTGTGTGTGTGTGTGTGTGTGTGTGTGTGGTCATTGTGTTTGTGTGATAAAAGAATGCGTTCGGTGCAGCGGTGAAGCCCGGCCATGCGTGACTTGTGTGCGTTATTGTGGAAGATTTTCTGAATGAAAACGCTGAACGTTGAAGACCCC
>PIJE02003606.1:0-5000 GCA_002895965.2 Coryphaenoides rupestris | reverse complement strand
CATCGTGTTCATCGTGTTCATCGCGTGGCCGACGGACAGACGGGAGGTGGAGAGCGGATGATGATCCAGCGGGAAGTTAAAGTGTCCGCCTGGCTCTCATCCCGGTGAAGAGGTCTCCGGTCTGAGCAGCAGCTCCGTCTCAGTTTAGCAGGAGAACCTTCTTTTGACAGAGCGGCGCGTGGCGGCGGCGGCGGCGGCGGCGGCGGCGGCGGCCATGACGGATGATGAGGAGGGAGCATCTGTTTCTCCCCCACAACGTAGACACACACACACACACACACACACACACCACGCTGGAGTGGACACACAAACTGGATGTACACACACACACACACACACACACCCCATACACTCCTATCCAAATAAATACCCAAGCAAGCACACACACACACACACACACACACACACACACACACACACACACACACACACACACACACACACACACACACACACACACACACACACACACACACACACACACACACACACACACACACACATCAAACTGTATCTCCGAGACCCAAACACTCGCTTGTTCTCCCTGTGGACGAGCAATCAGCCCCCCCGGCCCACCGCTGGGCCCTCGTCTTCCTCACTCTGAGGAGAAGAGCAGGAAATTAAACTCTCATTGTGTCTGCATGCATCTGTTCTGGTGCATGAGTGTGTGTTCTGTGGTGTGTGTGTGTGTGTGTGTGTGTGTGTGTGTGTGTGTGTGTGTGTGTGTGTCGGTGCAGGAATGTGTGTGTGGTTGCCAACACGCGCCGATGTTCCACCACTGAAACACTGAAGCGCCGATAACTGGTCTGCAGCTGCGAGGACGTCACGCAAATAACAACTGTGGAACATCGTGAGTGGAATTCATAATTCCTCGTGTATTTATTTCAGAGCCACTCCTGTCCCAGTTTATATATATTAACATAATAATAGAAACACTGGTTTCAATGGTCCCCACTGGAATTATCCGAGGTACGGGATGCAAGTTATCGGAATCCAATTCATAATCCTTCATGTCGCAGAGAACGGCAGCCACGAGGTCACACGAGGTCACACGAGGTCACCGCACTTATTAACATGTGACCACTGCATGTCCAAGTATATACACATATACATATATACATGTCCAAGTATATACACATATACATATATACATGTCCAAGTATATACACATATACATATATACATGTCCAAGTATATACACATATACATATACATATATACATGTCCAAGTATAATACAGCATATGATACTATATACATGTCCAAGTATATACACATATACATATATACATGTCCAAGTATATACACATATACATATATACATGTCCAAGTATATACACATATACATATATACATGTCCAAGTATATACACATATACATATATACATGTCCAAGTATATACACATATACATATATACATGTCCAAGTATATACACATATACATATATACATGTCCAAGTATATACACATATACATATATACATGTCCAAGTATATACACATATACATATATACATGTCCAAGTATATACACATATACATATATACATGTCCAAGTATATACACATATACATATATACATGTCCAAGTATATACACATATACATATATACATGTCCAAGTATATACACATATACATATATACATGTCCAAGTATATACACATATACATATATACATGTCCAAGTATATACACATATACATATATACATGTCCAAGTATATACACATATACATATATACATGTCCAAGTATATACACATATACATATATACATGTCCAAGTAGCATAAGAGTATATTCAAAGAACATAAAAGAACATTATGATGTGGAAACACCAGCCTGCTTACTGGAGATCAACCCAGAACCACGGCTACACCAGTCCGGACCAGTGGGCCTCAGAGCCCCAGAACCACAGCTACACGGGTCCGGACCAGTGGGCCTCAGAGCCCAATGACAACACATCGGCTGCCAAACCGTTCGGCCGGCGGCTCCGGTCTCTCTCTGAGGGCACCGTGGGCGCTGATTGGCTGAGGCCGGTGTTGTGGGGGGGGGGGGGGGGGGGGGGGGGCCTATACAATGTTCCCCTCAGAACATTAGTGGACCGACGGGGTCAAGACACCCCCCGAGTGCCCGCAGGGGGAACACAATGGACCCGTGGACATCCAATCACGTCTGAGCCATCGTCTGCGTAACCTCCGAGTCCCCGTCCGTCCAGCAGGGACGGAGGCGAGTACTTACAGGTGGAGGAGGTGGAGGAGGTGGTGCTGGCGGGTACTTACAGGTGGAGGAGGTGGAGGAGGCGGTGCTGGCGGGTACTTACAGGTGGAGGAGGTGGAGGAGGAGGCGGTGCTGGCGGCCGCTGGACTGTGAAACTGCTCACCTGGGGATCCGAAGGCGCGGTCACATGGCGAGAGACATAACAGGTATTTAATAGGAGGGTGTGACTGTGTGCACACTGGCGGGGTACAACAAACCATTACATATTCATCGTCGTCCTGGTTTGGGCCTGGTTTAGGCCTGGTTAGGACCTGGTTTGGGCCTGGTTAGGACCTGGTTAGGACCTGGTTTGGGCCTGGTTAGGACCTGGTTTAGGCCTGGTTAGGACCTGGTTAGGACCTGGTTTAGGCCTGGTTAGGGCCTGGTTAGGACCTGGTTAGGGCCTGGTTAGGACCTGGTTAGGACCTGGTTAGGGCCTGGTTAGGAGGCCTGGTTAGGATGGACCTGGTTAGGACCTGGTTTGGGCCTGGTTAGGACCTGGTTAGGGCCTGGTTTAGGCCTGGTTAGGCCTGGTTAGGGCCTGGTTAGGACCTGGTTTGGGCCTGGTTAGGACCTGGTTTAGGCCTGGTTAGGACCTGGTTAGGACCTGGTTTGGGCCTGGTTAGGACCTGGTTAGGACCTGGTTAGGACCTGGTTTAGGCCTGGTTAGGACCTGGTTAGGACCTGGTTTGGGCCTGGTTAGGACCTGGTTAGGACCTGGTTTGGGCCTGGTTAGGACCGAGAACACCAGACTAGTATTTGGTAAACCGCACCCATCTCCAGGACCAGAGCTTTCTCTGTTGGCGGCGGGGCTGGAAAACCCAAATCGATCAATACAGCACCGGAGCCCCGCCCCCCCCCACCCCCCACCCCGCCCTTATCGACCCGATGAAACACTGCTGCTCGAAACGTGTGTGTGTGTGTGTGTGTGTGTGTGTGTGTGTGTGTGTGTGTGTGTGTGTGTGTGTGTGTGTGTGTGTGTAGGGGAGTGGAGGGGGATCATTAAGTCTAGCTCCGGGGGTCCACGTCGTTAGTAGTTACTTGCCCCATGCCGTCACAATCACAAACCACCTGGACGATGACAACGCTAGTTCACGTTCCCAGCGTTCCCAGCGTTCCCAGACCTCCCAGAATGCTGCCCCCCCCCAACACATACACACACGATGACGTAACTCACGCCTTTCGTGCCAAATGGAACGTTTCTAATTGAAAGCGTACGGTCAGACTCCCCTTCACTGTTGCTGAGAACACAAGAGGCCTCAGTGTGAAGTGTTGAGTCACGTCCGACGCCGGGGACAGGACTCCCGTCAACGAGTCACCGGAGACAAAACACACGTGACGACGCGGAGTCACGCGTGTGTCCGCTCTCCGCGCTCGTCTAATTGATCTGTGATCCAAGACAGCCGTGTATTGATCCGGTATCGACAGGGTGATCGGGTGTGTCGGTGATCGCATTGGGATCTGCGGAAGAGTAAGAGTAATGGAGGGATGACGGAGGAGAAGGAGCTGGTGGTGGAGGAGGTGGTGGAGGTGGAGGAGGTGGTGGAGGTGGATGCGGTGGGAAGGTCAATATTTTGTAATGAAGACGGATATTTTTGGAATAGCTCTGGCAGGCGTTTCATATTGCACCTTCTCCACCTCCTCCACCACCTCCACCTCCTCCACCTCCTCCACCACCTCCACCACCAGGCCCATTGGCAAACCTCTCATCCAACAGCCCACCAGGACTCCAGGGGCCACGTTGCATACGTTTGCGACCACAAAAGGTTACGGAACAAAAAGACATTTCAGCAGAGCCTCCGTCCACCAGACATATTTTCCTCTGGACTCGTGTCCCTGAGCGCCCCCTTCCTCCTCCTCGTCCTCTTCGTCCTCCTCCTCGTCCTCCTCCTCGTCTGACGCTCCTCAAGGATTGTCTTTGCACAACATTTCTTTTTTGGACTCTTTGTGGCCGTCGCCGGCGTCTTGTCTTTCAGTCCGCTGTGCCCTGGACGCCGTCTCCGGTCCGGAGGATGGGAGCTGAAACATAAGGAGCCCTCTGCCCTTTCCCTCCCGGGCACCGTGACTCACCACCGCCGGGGTTCACAACACATTCAACAGATCAGCTCTCTGTCTGTCTGTCTGCCTGTCTGTCTGCCTGTCTGTCTGCCTGTCTGTCTCTCTGTCTGTCCGCCTGCCTGTTGCTCTGTATCTCCCCCCTACCTGTCTGTCTGTCTCTGTCTGTCTCTGCCTATCCCTGCCCTTCAGCTCTGCCTCAGATAACCTTCCCAGACCAACTCACTCTCCTCAGAGTATTTCTTATTAGAACCAAATGTAGATCAACTGCACCTTGAACCACCTTCCACCAAACCCAAGTGTGGGTTTGGTGGAAGAGTCAACCTGCAGACGAATCCGTTCCGCTTGACAGTAATGGACCGACAGTAATGGAGTCTTAAAGACGCTCTGCTCTCGGCTACCGTTTCACCGTGACTCCAATACATCTTCACTTCAAAGGCTCGCTCACTGACTCTTAATGCATCATCATCATCATCATCATCATCATCATCCCAGAGTTTCCCAAGTTCTCCTTCTGGGAATACCCGTGCGGTTTGTTCACCGATCGGCGACCCGGCTGACATGCAGCCCTGGTCTTGCGTTACAAGAAGCGTGGATTAAATAAGGCGAGCAGCCGAGATCCCGTTCCCCACCTGACCCGATATAGCCGGGTGGGGTCAGCCGGGTGGGGTCAGCCGGGCGGCGTCAGCGGGG
>PIJE02003605.1:27883-36879 GCA_002895965.2 Coryphaenoides rupestris | reverse complement strand
GTGCACCGGCACAAGATACATACAGAGGGATCATTGGGCAATAGCGTCTTATGAGGTTATTGTGTGCGTGGCTGCAAAATGCGTTTGAGCGCGAGATAAGTGCAGTTTGGACATCCATGCCTCTCGCGACTAAACGCTTGGTGTTTGATGCCTAAACCGATGTTGCCCCACTGTCTTATGATGTACTCATGCCCACACAAGCATTGGTAAGGTCGGATAAACGTTTCCATGAAAGTTGTGAAGACCCATCACCTTTTACTGTTTAACCGCTTAGAAACACACAAGCGCCTATTGTGAAAATGAATTGTGAACTACTCTCGAATGCAATAACCCCCCAACTCCAAAACGGTAGGGAAGCAAGTAGAGGTGCACCAGCACAAGATACATACAGAGGGATCATTGGGCAATAGCGTCTTATGAGGTTATTGTGTGCGTGGCTGCAAAATGCGTTTGAGCGCGAGATAAGTGCAGTTTGGACATCCATGCCTCTCGCGACTAAACGCTTGGTGTTTGATGCCTAAACCGATGTTGCCCCACTGTCTTATGATGTACTCATGCCCACACAAGCATTGGTAAGGTCGGATAAACGTTTCCATGAAAGTTGTGAAGACCCATCACCTTTTACTGTTTAACCGCTTAGAAACACACAAGCGCCTATTGTGAAAATGAATTGTGAACTACTCTCGAATGCAATAACCCCCCAACTCCAAAACGGTAGGGAAGCAAGTAGAGGTGCACCAGCACAAGATACATACAGAGGGATCATTGGGCAATAGCGTCTTATGAGGTTATTGTGTGCGTGGCTGCAAAATGCGTTTGAGCGCGAGATAAGTGCAGTTTGGACATCCATGCCTCTCGCGACTAAACGCTTGGTGTTTGATGCCTAAACCGATGTTGCCCCACTGTCTTATGATGTACTCATGCCCACACAAGCATTGGTAAGGTCGGATAAACGTTTCCATGAAAGTTGTGAAGACCCATCACCTTTTACTGTTTAACCGCTTAGAAACACACAAGCGCCTATTGTGAAAATGAATTGTGAACTACTCTCGAATGCAATAACCCCCCAACTCCAAAACGGTAGGGAAGCAAGTAGAGGTGCACCAGCACAAGATACATACAGAGGGATCATTGGGCAATAGCGTCTTATGAGGTTATTGTGTGCGTGGCTGCAAAATGCGTTTGAGCGCGAGATAAGTGCAGTTTGGACATCCATGCCTCTCGCGACTAAACGCTTGGTGTTTGATGCCTAAACCGATGTTGCCCCACTGTCTTATGATGTACTCATGCCCACACAAGCATTGGTAAGGTCGGATAAACGTTTCCATGAAAGTTGTGAAGACCCATCACCTTTTACTGTTTAACCGCTTAGAAACACACAAGCGCCTATTGTGAAAATGAATTGTGAACTACTCTCGAATGCAATAACCCCCCAACTCCAAAACGGTAGGGAAGCAAGTAGAGGTGCACCAGCACAAGATACATACAGAGGGATCATTGGGCAATAGCGTCTTATGAGGTTATTGTGTGCGTGGCTGCAAAATGCGTTTGAGCGCGAGATAAGTGCAGTTTGGACATCCATGCCTCTCGCGACTAAACGCTTGGTGTTTGATGCCTAAACCGATGTTGCCCCACTGTCTTATGATGTACTCATGCCCACACAAGCATTGGTAAGGTCGGATAAACGTTTCCATGAAAGTTGTGAAGACCCATCACCTTTTACTGTTTAACCGCTTAGAAACACACAAGCGCCTATTGTGAAAATGAATTGTGAACTACTCTCGAATGCAATAACCCCCCAACTCCAAAACGGTAGGGAAGCAAGTAGAGGTGCACCAGCACAAGATACATACAGAGGGATCATTGGGCAATAGCGTCTTATGAGGTTATTGTGTGCGTGGCTGCAAAATGCGTTTGAGCGCGAGATAAGTGCAGTTTGGACATCCATGCCTCTCGCGACTAAACGCTTGGTGTTTGATGCCTAAACCGATGTTGCCCCACTGTCTTATGATGTACTCATGCCCACACAAGCATTGGTAAGGTCGGATAAACGTTTCCATGAAAGTTGTGAAGACCCATCACCTTTTACTGTTTAACCGCTTAGAAACACACAAGCGCCTATTGTGAAAATGAATTGTGAACTACTCTCGAATGCAATAACCCCCCAACTCCAAAACGGTAGGGAAGCAAGTAGAGGTGCACCAGCACAAGATACATACAGAGGGATCATTGGGCAATAGCGTCTTATGAGGTTATTGTGTGCGTGGCTGCAAAATGCGTTTGAGCGCGAGATAAGTGCAGTTTGGACATCCATGCCTCTCGCGACTAAACGCTTGGTGTTTGATGCCTAAACCGATGTTGCCCCACTGTCTTATGATGTACTCATGCCCACACAAGCATTGGTAAGGTCGGATAAACGTTTCCATGAAAGTTGTGAAGACCCATCACCTTTTACTGTTTAACCGCTTAGAAACACACAAGCGCCTATTGTGAAAATGAATTGTGAACTACTCTCGAATGCAATAACCCCCCAACTCCAAAACGGTAGGGAAGCAAGTAGAGGTGCACCAGCACAAGATACATACAGAGGGATCATTGGGCAATAGCGTCTTATGAGGTTATTGTGTGCGTGGCTGCAAAATGCGTTTGAGCGCGAGATAAGTGCAGTTTGGACATCCATGCCTCTCGCGACTAAACGCTTGGTGTTTGATGCCTAAACCGATGTTGCCCCACTGTCTTATGATGTACTCATGCCCACACAAGCATTGGTAAGGTCGGATAAACGTTTCCATGAAAGTTGTGAAGACCCATCACCTTTTACTGTTTAACCGCTTAGAAACACACAAGCGCCTATTGTGAAAATGAATTGTGAACTACTCTCGAATGCAATAACCCCCCAACTCCAAAACGGTAGGGAAGCAAGTAGAGGTGCACCAGCACAAGATACATACAGAGGGATCATTGGGCAATAGCGTCTTATGAGGTTATTGTGTGCGTGGCTGCAAAATGCGTTTGAGCGCGAGATAAGTGCAGTTTGGACATCCATGCCTCTCGCGACTAAACGCTTGGTGTTTGATGCCTAAACCGATGTTGCCCCACTGTCTTATGATGTACTCATGCCCACACAAGCATTGGTAAGGTCGGATAAACGTTTCCATGAAAGTTGTGAAGACCCATCACCTTTTACTGTTTAACCGCTTAGAAACACACAAGCGCCTATTGTGAAAATGAATTGTGAACTACTCTCGAATGCAATAACCCCCCAACTCCAAAACGGTAGGGAAGCAAGTAGAGGTGCACCAGCACAAGATACATACAGAGGGATCATTGGGCAATAGCGTCTTATGAGGTTATTGTGTGCGTGGCTGCAAAATGCGTTTGAGCGCGAGATAAGTGCAGTTTGGACATCCATGCCTCTCGCGACTAAACGCTTGGTGTTTGATGCCTAAACCGATGTTGCCCCACTGTCTTATGATGTACTCATGCCCACACAAGCATTGGTAAGGTCGGATAAACGTTTCCATGAAAGTTGTGAAGACCCATCACCTTTTACTGTTTAACCGCTTAGAAACACACAAGCGCCTATTGTGAAAATGAATTGTGAACTACTCTCGAATGCAATAACCCCCCAACTCCAAAACGGTAGGGAAGCAAGTAGAGGTGCACCAGCACAAGATACATACAGAGGGATCATTGGGCAATAGCGTCTTATGAGGTTATTGTGTGCGTGGCTGCAAAATGCGTTTGAGCGCGAGATAAGTGCAGTTTGGACATCCATGCCTCTCGCGACTAAACGCTTGGTGTTTGATGCCTAAACCGATGTTGCCCCACTGTCTTATGATGTACTCATGCCCACACAAGCATTGGTAAGGTCGGATAAACGTTTCCATGAAAGTTGTGAAGACCCATCACCTTTTACTGTTTAACCGCTTAGAAACACACAAGCGCCTATTGTGAAAATGAATTGTGAACTACTCTCGAATGCAATAACCCCCCAACTCCAAAACGGTAGGGAAGCAAGTAGAGGTGCACCAGCACAAGATACATACAGAGGGATCATTGGGCAATAGCGTCTTATGAGGTTATTGTGTGCGTGGCTGCAAAATGCGTTTGAGCGCGAGATAAGTGCAGTTTGGACATCCATGCCTCTCGCGACTAAACGCTTGGTGTTTGATGCCTAAACCGATGTTGCCCCACTGTCTTATGATGTACTCATGCCCACACAAGCATTGGTAAGGTCGGATAAACGTTTCCATGAAAGTTGTGAAGACCCATCACCTTTTACTGTTTAACCGCTTAGAAACACACAAGCGCCTATTGTGAAAATGAATTGTGAACTACTCTCGAATGCAATAACCCCCCAACTCCAAAACGGTAGGGAAGCAAGTAGAGGTGCACCAGCACAAGATACATACAGAGGGATCATTGAATACTCATGCGCCCGCACAACACAAACGGACACTGCATTTATTTTGAGAGCCAAACACATTGGTCAATGGACATTAATTTATGTTATTCCCTCTAAAGTGTCATCTCTGGCATCGAGCAGCTTGGGTAAGAATGTGTTTAGCATCACGGCACTGAAAAATAAATATGACTTGATTTAGTGCTTGATTTAGAAATATTATTAATTGAGTCCAAAAACTAAAGTAACTTTTGCAATATTTCCCAGTTGGAAACATAATACGACTTGATTTAGTGAGACTTCTGCAATAATTCAGTTATTATTTAATAGCTTTTTATGTTGATTTGTCTAAAGCATGGAGGTTGTTGTTTTTGGTCATACAGACTTTGTTTGTAACTCAGAAAGACTGCTTTTATATTTTGCAGACTCATTAATCATTATTCATCATTCACATTTATTTTTAATTGGCAATTGTTTTAACCATTGTTGATGTTTGTGCTGACTTATGTTATCTGGGTATCATTGAAAATGAGGGTCCAGCCCTTAATGTATTCCTGAATTAATGAATGAATGAATGTGCCCCGGGCGCCTCCCCTTAGAGGTTTTCCGGGCACGTCCAACTGGGAGGAGACCCCGGGGCAGACCCAGAACCCGCTGGAGAGATTATATATCTCGTCTGGCCTGGGAACGCCTCGGGATCCCCCAGGAGGAACTAGAGAGTGTGGCTGGAGAAGGAAGCCTGGGGCCCTGCTTAGCCGGCTGCCACCGTGACCCGGCCCCGGATAAGCGGAGGAGAATGGATGAATTAATGTGTGTGTTAGTTTGTGTGTTGTTGTTGTTGTTTTTCTTCTTATATTGCCTTGTTGGTATATGCCTATTTGTTTATATGCCTTGCGGTTTATATGCCTATTTGTTTAGATTACTAACTTCTGCTGTAAATACTGTAAATATTGTGGCTATTCTGATCCTCCAATTAGTGTTATTTGTGTTATTTGTATTGTATTGTTCTTTTGCACATTCCGATTTTCATTTCACTGACCATCAAAAGGCTTTGAATCTCGTGTGTGTGTGTGTGTGTGTGTGCGTGTGTGTGTGTGTGTGTGTGTGTGCTGTGTGTGTGTGTGTGTGTGTGTGTGTGTGTGCGTGCAGGTGGGAGGCGTACCAGGCCGCCCGCGCCGCGCTGCTCTACCGCTTCCCGCGCCGCCTGTGCCGCTACGTGGTGCCGTGCTTCGTGTCGGACGGAGACCTCCCCGCCGACGACCCCCAGGCCCAGGCAGCGTGGAGGTGAGGACCGGCCTGACCCCCTTTTACCAGACCCAGGCCGGTACAGCTTAGCTTACGGTGGAGCGTGCCAGGTGACCTTAAGATGCTCACCGGATCCTCCCGAACTTCCGTCTCCCTTTAATCACAGCAGGAACAACTCAGGTGTAGCTCATAACATTAATGATGGGTCGTTGGATTTAGGTCTGGCAGTGCACCAGTAGACACAACTAGTCCAGTAAATATACATGGACCATGCTGGTGCTGTGACAGATATCAATAAAACCGAAACAGGAAGTTACTTTGCCCTGCTATTGATGATCGTTGAAAAGGGTCTATTGTAAATGTGTGTTACATTTACAGGAACACAGGCATTTTGTCAATCACATATCATTTAATATATAGAGATTTTGTTTTAAACAGAAGACAGACAACTGAATTGTCTATAATTGCTGATTTTATTGTATTTTTATTTTTATTTCAATGATATATAGCAGGGCTTTTAAAACATTGCAGGCCCCAGAACAGCTAGGATGTTCTTCATCAACATTGTTTCTGTACTTTCCTTTTCATGTACATAATTCCTCACTTGAATTATAGTATGAAGGTGATGGCAATCATAGTAATATATTGAAAGACAAGGTAATCATTTATCCCATTCTGATTGCTTCATATCCTGTGTGGTTTTGTCTCCAGTCCCCAGAATACTCTGTACCTTGAGCTGCATTGTCCTGCTGTACAGCCCCCTCTAGTGGTCATATCAGGCCACGGCCACAACGCCATCGACTTCCAGCAAGTTGCACTGGGTCAGTTGGATATGTTACATCATTCCCATTACACAAGCATGTTTGAATCTATTGTTCTGTGTGTTTAATGCTGGTTTGGTCTTTCTTTTCTGTTTAATTTAAAGGACAAAGGGTAGTCCAGAAGCTGACTGTTCAGAACATCTCCAAGGAGTCTTTGGATGTATCCTGATCTGCAAAGTGTCTGAAATAATGCTAGAGTAGGTGTTTTGGTTGATTGTATAAGAGCAACAGGCAGAAGTCATAAATGTAAAGTCATCATCATTCATATTGTATTTCAGTTACATCACAAGGCAGGGTTGATTGGATGACCAAGTGGGCGGGAGGTGGGGAGGAGGCAGCCATTCATTTAAACAGCCAGATGAGGAAAACTCTTGTGGGGAAATATTGTAGAAGAATTGAGTGGTTTCTTACAATCACAATTCTAGTAAAACCCTTGATTTACTTGCTGTTCAATTATATTTTACTAAAAATAAAACAACAAATAGGAGTTGGCTACATATGTATTTATTGAGGTGGTTATATTGCCACAAAGATATTCTGGCTTCAGAATCATGTGATCATGCCCCACAAGAGATCTCCTCTCCCATCACGGCGTGTCTCCTTGACCCACGTCCAAGCTGAGGTCATCCATACTGGACCCCAGCGGCCCCTTCCTCCTCCTCAACACTCTGAGACGCCTCGCCCCCGGGGGGAGACTCACGCTGCTGCTGACCTTCAGCCCCGCTCTGGGCAAGAAGGTAGGTGACCTCCACAGACTCACGCTGCTGCTGGCCTTCAGCCCCGCTCTGGGCAAGAAGGTAGGTGACCTCCAGTCAGCCCCGCCCCCCCGGGCAGGAGGGTAGGTGACCTCCAGTTAGCCCCGCCCCCCCTGGGCAGGAGGGTAGGTGACCTCCACTCAGCCCCACCCCCCTGGGCACATTTTTCTCAATCTTATTTCTCAATCAGTATCACTAACTATAACTCCTCCCCCTGCAGTACTGTGAGACCCTGGATGTGAGGTGCCAGGGGATGAACTTGGAGGTGTCTCTGCGTGGGGAGGGGGTGGAGCCCCTGCTCACCTGCTGCGACCCCAGCAACGGTGGAGACGGGGGCAGTGGTGGTGGTGGTGTGCGTATGGGTGTGGGTGGTCTGCTGGACTTTGGCTACGTGTTGGAGAGGGAGAGTGGCTCGCGGGTCATCCAGGTGAGGAGACACACCGCGTAGGGTCTGTGGGGTCTGGCGGGTGGGCTCCTGAGTACTGTGAATACCTTTTTGAGGTTGCGAGCAGCTTTAATTCTCTTTCTTCCATTTTCTGGAAAGTAAATTGCAACATCACCCCAAACCAATTAAACATGCGACCCCCAAGTTGAGAAATCATGGTGTAGATAACATATTTTTATATATTTGTACATTTATTATTGTATTTTATTATTTGTATTGTTTATTATTCTATTGTTTATTATTCTATTGCTATGCTTATGTTATGGTATTTTGAGCAACCTCTGGCACAAGAATTTCCTTTGGTAATAAAGTTTAATAAAGTTCTATCTTATCTTACTGTGTCTTATATTACGGTACAAATATGGAATGGAGTGTGTTAGCCGACAAGCTAGCCAAATCACCTGTACAGTTAAGTAATCTAAAGTGGCACCTTGGGTCCACCTGAAGAACAGCCGTTACTGTCGCACTGAGCGCTGTGTGTCCGCCTCTCCCCTGTGCAGCTGAGGAACCACTCCTCTGTGGAGCTGTGTTACAGGGTCCGGCAGGCCAGCCTGGGTCCACCGACAGCCCAGCTCCCTGCAGCGCTCCAGGGAGACCCCGACACCTGGCCCATCGTGGGTGAGTCTGGTTGACTTCCTGTAGCTTGCACCATGACTCTCTCTCTCTCTCTCCAAACACTGGTGTGATGGATAGATGTACGTGTTTGGTCCATCACAGACAATTAAAGTGATGACCTCAGCGGCTCATCATAATAGCAGTAGCAGGTTTTAGTTTTTTTGTAGGTTGTTGTTTGAGGTATGTGTAATGGAACAAATTATTGTATCAATAGCCGTGTGCATAATTAGCCATAATTAGCTATCTCAAATTAAATAAATTTTGATTATGGTTTAAAAAGCAGAAGCACAAATAGACAAGAGTAACAAATTAACGAAGTAATTAATTTGTCAGTAATGAACTATTTTTGTAAAGTGCAATGTAAAACTTTAACCAAGTGCACAGTATATTGTTCATGTACGTATATTTACCCAGCATCCCTCTTGTCTGGCACCAGGAACCCAGAACCACAGTGGGCTGTGTGTGTTCAGTGTGGCGCCAGTAGGGGGTGCTGTCGATGCGGGGGAGACCCAGGACCTGACCGTCAGCTTCCAGCCAGACCACCCGTCCGTCCGCTACGCAGACAGACTGACAGTGGAACTCGTGAACAACAGGGTCAGTGGACGTGCAGCTTATCTCCCTCAGGAGAACAACACTCACTTTCATGGACCTCAGATTATAAACCATATTCAAAATATACTGGGACCAGTCCGCCCAGTAAAGAGGTCACT
>PIJE02003605.1:22883-25383 GCA_002895965.2 Coryphaenoides rupestris | reverse complement strand
AGTTAAAACAATATGGGGATTCTGGTGGCAAAATCAACATCAACCGCGCATCACTAGTGACCTCTTTACTGGGCGGACTGGTCCCAGTATATTTTGAATATGGTTTATAATCTGAGGTCCATGAAAGTGAGTGTTGTTCTCCTGAGGGAGATAAGCTGCACGTCCACTGACCCTGTTGTTCACGAGTTCCACTGTCAGTCTGTCTGCGTAGCGGACGGACGGGTGGTCTGGCTGGAAGCTGACGGTCAGGTCCTGGGTCTCCCCCGCATCGACAGCACCCCCTACTGGCGCCACACTGAACACACACAGCCCACTGTGGTTCTGGGTTCCTGGTGCCAGACAAGAGGGATGCTGGGTAAATATACGTACATGAACAATATACTGTGCACTTGGTTAAAGTTTTACATTGCACTTTACAAAAATAGTTCATTACTGACAAATTAATTACTTCGTTAATTTGTTACTCTTGTCTATTTGTGCTTCTGCTTTTTAAACCATAATCAAAATTTATTTAAGTTGAGATAGCTTATGGCTAATTATGCACACGGCTATTGATACAATAATTTGTTCCATTACACATACCTCAAACAACAACCTACAAAAAAACTAAAACCTGCTACTGCTATTATGATGAGCCGCTGAGGTCATCACTTTAATTGTCTGTGATGGACCAAACACGTACATCTATCCATCACACCAGTGTTTGGAGAGAGAGAGAGAGAGAGTCATGGTGCAAGCTACAGGAAGTCAACCAGACTCACCCACGATGGGCCAGGTGTCGGGGTCTCCCTGGAGCGCTGCAGGGAGCTGGGCTGTCGGTGGACCCAGGCTGGCCTGCCGGACCCTGTAACACAGCTCCACAGAGGAGTGGTTCCTCAGCTGCACAGGGGAGAGGCGGACACACAGCGCTCAGTGCTACAGTAACGGCTGTTCTTCAGGTGGACCCAAGGTGCCACTTTAGATTACTTAACTATACAGGTGATTTGGCTAGCTTGTCGGCTAACACACTCCATTCCATATTTGTACTGTAATATAAGACACAGTAAGATAAGATAGAACTTTATTAAACTTTATTACCAAAGGAAATTCTTGTGCCAGAGGTTGCTCAAAATACCATAACATAAGCATAGCAATAGAATAATAAACAATAGAATAATAAACAATACAAATAATAAAATACAATAATAAATGTACAAATATATAAAAATATGTTATCTACACCATGATTTCTCAACTTGGGGGTTGCATGTTTAATTGGTTTGGGGTGATGTTGCAATTTACTTTCCAGCTCGCAACCTCAAAAAGGTATTCACAGTACTCAGGAGCCCACCCGCCAGACCCCACAGACCCTACGCGGTGTGTCTCCTCACCTGGATGACCCGCGAGCCACTCTCCCTCTCCAACACGTAGCCAAAGTCCAGCAGACCACCCACACCCATACGCACACCACCACCACCACTGCCCCCGTCTCCACCGTTGCTGGGGTCGCAGCAGGTGAGCAGGGGCTCCACCCCCTCCCCACGCAGAGACACCTCCAAGTTCATCCCCTGGCACCTCACATCCAGGGTCTCACAGTACTGCAGGGGGAGGAGTTATAGTTAGTGATACTGATTGAGAAATAAGATTGAGAAAAATGTGCCCAGGGGGGTGGGGCTGAGTGGAGGTCACCTACCCTCCTGCCCAGGGGGGGCGGGGCTAACTGGAGGTCACCTACCCTCCTGCCCAGGGGGGGCGGGGCTAACTGGAGGTCACCTACCCTCCTGCCCGGGGGGGCGGGGCTGACTGGAGGTCACCTACCTTCTTGCCCAGAGCGGGGCTGAAGGCCAGCAGCAGCGTGAGTCTCCCCCCGGGGGCGAGGCGTCTCAGAGTGTTGAGGAGGAGGAAGGGGCCGCTGGGGTCCAGTATGGATGACCTCAGCTTGGACGTGGGTCAAGGAGACACGCCGTGATGGGAGAGGAGATCTCTTGTGGGGCATGATCACATGATTCTGAAGCCAGAATATCTTTGTGGCAATATAACCACCTCAATAAATACATATGTAGCCAACTCCTATTTGTTGTTTTATTTTTAGTAAAATATAATTGAACAGCGATTAAATCGAGGGTTTTACTAGAATTGTGATTGTAAGAAACCACTCAATTCTTCTACAATATTTCCCCACAAGACTTTTCCTCATCTGGCTGTTTAAATGAATGGCTGCCTCCTCCCCACCTCCCGCCCACTTGGTCATCCAATCAACCCTGCCTTGTGATGTAACTGAAATACACAATATGAATGATGATGACTTTACATTTATGACTTCTGCCTGTTGCTCTTATACAATCAACCAAAACACCTACTCTAGCATTATTTAAGACACTTTGCAGATCAGGATACATCCAAAGACTCCTTGGAGATGTTCTGAACAGTCAGCTTCTGGACTACCCTTTGTCCTTTAAATTAAACAGAAAAGAAAGACCAAACCAGCATTAAACACACAGAACAATAGATTCAAACATGC
>PIJE02003604.1:26488-36906 GCA_002895965.2 Coryphaenoides rupestris | reverse complement strand
AGATATCAGACCTTTTCAGGGAAAATTAGGACCCGTCTACCTTTCATAGAGAAGTGGGAAGGAGTGATGGTGAGGAGGTGGTGATGGAGGTGGTGGTGGTGTGTGAGGTGGTGGGTGGAGGTGGAGTGGTGGTGGTAGAGGTGGTGGTGAGGAGGTGGTGGTGGTAGGGTGTGTGGTGGTGGTGGTGGTTGTGGGGGGGAGGTGGTGGGGGGTTGAAGGGAAGGGGACGCGGTGCACAGGGACATGGCAGGGAAAAAGCACAGAATGTTTTGTTAGCCTCGCTCTCCGGGTTGCCGGCATAGAGGCAGGCACGATGACCCCCCCCCCCGGCCCCCCAGCCCTCCACCACCACCTTCCACCATCAACAGGTACATAGCAACCTATCGAAAACTCTCGGGATCCTATCGGAGGTTAATTTCATTTAATTCAGCGCAAAAACGTAACTTGGAATCGGATTAGACGCGTCGTTTGATCCGCAAGAAGAGAAGAACTCCACAGCGACGCGCAGGATCAATGAAAACCTTCCACCATCAACAGGTACATAGCAACCTATCGAAAACTCTCGGGATCCTATCGGAGGTTAATTTGATTTAATTCGGTTGATGGTGTGATGGTGTACCGTCGCGCGGCGTAGTACGTCTGTGGACTATAATTACAAGCTACTCCTGCGTTTTTTAAATATCAATCCTTCCATCTACAAAGATGTCAAATGACCCTACAGCTCTCTCTCCTCGCCACGCAGTCATTTCGTTCTCTTGCCTCATATTTTCTCGTCCGCCACCTGCCTGTATTGATGCCGCTGTTCGAGCGTCTAAACCGAACCACGTCACAAAGTTCACAGGTGTATTTTGTCACCGGCGCCGCTGCCAAAACCACGCGTTGCGTTGGGAATGCTGTTCTCATTAACGACCGTAATAAAGTCCGATTCATTCATTTTAACGGCGGCTAATGCGGCTGCTAAAGTCACGAGGTGTGCTAAACGGCGTATATAAAAATAGATAAACACGGCTGAAACCGAACGTGACAGTTTCCGCCTTCAATGGACTGCAGCAGTGCTAATCTAGGTTACCCGCAACTGCCAACGGAATATGCGAAACACACGCGTAAGAAAGCGGAAGAAGAAGTCTTAATGTGGCGCCGGGTGGCTGACTGGGACTCAGCCCGGCCTTCTAGAGTTCTCCGGCTCCGAGTTCCCACAATGCAATTGGTCTCCTGGGAGCCTGGCTGCAGGGGAGATCAAACAAAGACTAAGAGATAGAAGGGGGAGAGACACTCTGCCATTCCCCATAACCTCTTCACACTACGGGCACCGGCTCACATGTACGTACGCTCACACACACGCACACGCACACACGCACACACACACACAGGCACACACACACACCACAACACACACACACATACACACACACACACACACCAGAGGAAAAGATTGGGGATAACTCTAAATGAGCCCCTTCAATCACCTGTCCCTCCGAGGGGTTTTGTCACACACACATGTGTGCGCACAAACACACACACACACACACACACACGCGCACATGCACACACGCACACACACACACACACACACGCACACGCACACACACACAGAGTCACAATCTGCTATTCTCTTATCCACTGCTTGTATTGTCTGTCTCTTTCCAGCTCCCTCCTCCTCCTCTCTCCTTCCCTCCTCCTGCTCCCTGCCTCCTCCTGCTCCAAACTCCTCCTCCTCTCTCCTTCCCTCCTCCTGCTCCCTCCTTCCCTCATCCTGGTCCCTCCTCCTGCTCCCTCCCTCCCTTCTCCTGCTCCCTCCCTCCTCCTGCTCCCTCCCTCCCTTCTCCTGCTCCCTCCCTCCTCCTGCTTCCTCCTCCTGCTCCCTTCTCCTGCTCCCTGTCTCCTTCCCTCCTCCTGCTCCCTCATCTTGCTCCCTCTCTCCTCCTGTCCTCCTCCTCCCTGCTCCTCTCCTCAACTCGCTCCCCCTCCTCCTGCCTCCCTCCTCCTGCTCCTCCCTCTTTCTACTCCGTCCTCCTCTTGCCATCTTTCTTGGGCTCTCTGAGCCAGCAGGAAAAGCTTTGGTGTATGGGGGGGGGGGGGGGTGGTGCGGAGGAGGCCGGAGGAACGGGGGGTGGAGGAGGCAGGAGGCGGGCGTTGAGGGTGGGGGGTGGGGGGGGTGGAGGAGGCAGGAGGCGGGCGTTTGAGGGTGGGGGGCGGGGTGGGGTGGAGGAGGCAGGAGGCGGGCGTTGGAGGGTTGGGGGCGGGGTGGGGTGGAGGAGGCAGGAGGCGGGTGTTGGAGGGTGGTGGGGGGGTGGGGGGGTTACAGGAGGAGGTGGGAGGTGCGGGGGGGGCGGCGTCTTTCATTATTTCATTTTCCTGACACCCTTGTCCTTCAGCTTATTGATTGGCTACCGAGCCGACGAGCCCCCCTGATGGCCTCTAAAAGAAAGTGAAGTTCATTTCTCTCCCTCTCTTTCGTCCCCGTCCCCCCCCCCCCCCCCCCCCCCCCCCCCCCACACACACACACACACACACCCTGCGTGGTGTTGAGCGGGAGTCTTCCATCAACAGAGTCACCGTGATGTACAGTGAGAAAGGCCACCGTCGCTAACCTTTCGCCCGGCAACCCGTCCCGTCCCGTCCCGCCTCATACCTCCCGCCTCCCGCCTCCCGCCTCCCCTCCCCGCTCAGTTTGTTGTTTGGCGTTTTGTTTCGGTCGTGTCTGGTCTGCACACCGTTCGCTAAACTCGGTAAAGTTGTCTCGACCGGAACTCCTCCCGTCCTAATCGACATCGCCCGCCGCCGACGCCGGCCGACGCCGACGCTATTTTAATTGAGAGGGTCGACCGCGACATTGTGCCGTCCAAACCAAATTTATGGCGCGATTTACATCGTGATTCCGTTTAACGTGCGGAAATGGGACCAAATGGGAAAACAATGTCACGGTGACACGCGGACGCGCGGAAAGGACGCCCGTGCAAAAAAGTAACCGAAGACGATTT
Organism: Coryphaenoides rupestris; assembly: GCA_002895965.2. Taxonomy (NCBI): domain Eukaryota; kingdom Metazoa; phylum Chordata; class Actinopteri; order Gadiformes; family Macrouridae; genus Coryphaenoides; species Coryphaenoides rupestris. The sequence continues at coordinate 33,925 of PIJE02003604.1, read as the reverse complement.
CCGTTGGCTTGATTGAACACCGCCGGCGCACATTTGATAATTTTTGCCAAAGAAATAATCATTAGTATTATTATTATCACACTCCACTCGACAGTACAGTACAAGGGTAAATCAGTAAATATCAAGTCTCAAAGTAGCCCACAGTAACACCGCTTTCTTTCACCGCGAGGGACGTCTTCACATCTTCCCGAAGACGAGCGCGCATTATCTGGCGCAGCACACACACCGTAGCGCGGCGGCTAAGGCGAGTTCAAGGCCGTGGGGTCTCAGAGCGGAGAGAGAGCTCGCCGCCGATCGATCGCCCGCCACGATGATCGTCGGGATGATCGCAATGACGCCGAAGGGCAAACGTTGACTTGTACGACGACGGGAAACACGTCGTCGCGCGCTCAAAAGTACACGGATCCGACTGTTTTTCGCTCCCTGCGCGCTTCAAGATATGATCAGCAAACATTTTGTTGAAGGAGACGGCAATATATCACCGTGGTACATAAAGATAAGAACGGAGCGAGTTTCAAGGATCCATAATTGCACGGCTAATAGAGTGTCATTCTGAGTGCACTACCAACATCTAAGCACATACAATATGCTACACGCTAAATGCTAAGTATTATTAATAATGCCGAGATGTACAAAACACACAAGTTAGTGCTCGGGTTCGCAGAGGGAAGGCGGGAGGGGGGGTTGTTATATGTATATGGAACTATAATGGAAGGAGACTCTGTATGTGTGTATGTATGTATGTGCGCATTTAATTGTATTTTCTTGACAACCGTTCATCTCGATCGACAGTCTTTGGATGAGATTTGGATGAAATTTCAGCTACGAACAATCGGTCCGTTCCGAAACAGGCACGGAACGGGCACCGCGCTGGCTGGCTGGCTGGCTGGCTGGCTGGCTGGCGTGTTGCCGAGGACCCACCAAGAAGTGCAGTGTCGGGTATGGACGGTGCACATGACCAGTTAATGCCGCACAAAAACACACACACACACACACACACACACACACACACAAAAAGACTTGCTTCTTTCTTTCTTTATTTCGTTCTTTCTTTCTTTTCACCCTTCTTGGTCTGTCAGGTCCTAAAACTAAGACCAATGGCGCCTATTAGTGTGTGTGGCGAGCCTTCTGACAGGCCAGTCAATATCCATGAGAAGGCCACTTCGATTACACGATCGCTGTCACCAGGAGCCACGGAGAGGCCAGAGGAACTGCCCTTCGCACCGACCAGCGGATATCTCCAAGGAACCTTAGCCCTTTTTTTTTTCCTGGTGGAGATAGAAGAGATAAAAAAAAAAAAAATGGACGGTGCTCTGGACAAATAGAGGAGTGATCTTCTCTCATTCTTTGTTTTACGCTTTTATTTTGAAAAATACTAATAAAACCGCCTGTAATGGACCTCCTGCTGTAGTAGTAGTAGTAGTAGTAGTACTATAGTGCAGGTTATTAATCATTCAAATATCGAATGAATGTAAAACCGGTTGAAGAATTTGTGGATTAACTTCATTTATCGCATCACAATTTAGTTGTAACCGTCGGCAGTGGCATGACCGTCAGTCATAATATAATGAACCAGAGGAGCATAGGAAGATGTACACTGTAATAGATCATTTGAAGTTTTTTGTATTTTTTACTGCATTGATGGTTGTAGAGCCGGTGAATTCCTGTAATATCTGTAATATCACAGAGAGTACTATCAGTCTGGACGCGGTGTAATATGCACGCACTTACTGACACTCTCACACACACACACACACACACGCCAACACGAGGCGGGAAAACTGTGTTTTAATGTGTTCTGTTGGAATCAACAGATGTGTGTTTTCTTGGTGAAACAGTGTTTATGCCCTGCATGGCAAGAGAGAGAGCTATCTGTGTAATAGAATTATCTGAAGAGGCCACTCAAGATTAACATAATACCGACTCAAAATGTAAATTGTCCTCCTGTAAGAGAATGTGCTCTCTGTCTTTTTTTTGCTTTTTTCTTCTCTCTCTGCATGTTTTTTTTTCTCTCTCTCTCTCTCTCTGTTTCCCTCTCTCTCTCTCTCTCTCTCTCTCTCTCTCTCTCTCTCTCTCTCTCTCTCTCCTCTTGTTCTCTCACTCTTCTATTCTTTTTTCTACTTAGACACACACACTCACACACACACACACACACACACACACACACACACACACACACACACACACACACACACACACACACATGCACAAAATAAACCAAGCTCTCACACACACAAGCTTGTGCTCTCTCTCTCACGCACGCACACACACAGACACACACACACACACACACACACACACATATTCACTCCCCCCCCCCCCCCACCCACACACACACACACACACACACACATGTGCACTGTGTCCCCTTACTGACAGACATCATGAACATTCATGTGGACACACATTGTTGTCCATACACTTGAGACACGCACACACACACACACACACACCACCACACACACACACACACACACACACATATATGAACACACACACACACATTTTTGGGTGCAAATTCTTGGAGGAGGAGGGGGGAGGGGGGGGTTCATGTTTCCGTGACATGTCTGGAGTTAAATGCCAACGTACCATTTAAAAGAGAGAAAGGGCCGATGGCACATCCAACCTTTGTGGCGCGCCATTCAGACGCACCCGCTGTGACACACCCTGTACCTGTCTGCCTCCGCCGCTCAGCGTGGAGCCGGAGAACGGGAGAAGTGGAGGTACAGGTACAGGTACAGGTACAGGTGTTAACAACCCCTCCACTACACCGGCCGCCCAACCTGCCGAGATGATGAGACGTCGAGCCCAATTGGGCCGGGTTTTTATTTATTTTATTATTATTTTCATCAATCTTTGGTTTTTTTTGGTTTTGTGAGAGAAGTGAAGAAAAGAAAAAAAAAAACGGGGGCTTTCTCGACCTTTCATTTTTTTTCTCCTTTGTTTACGTCCTCCTCGTCCAATCCAATCCGATCTGTACACAGGGTCCTGCCATCCGTCCCTCTCCCTCTATACATCCCTGTATCATCATCATCATTGACTTCCCTCCCCCAACCCCCCTTCTCCCCCCCACCTCCTCTTCCTCCTCGCTGTGTGGATGAAGACTCTAAGTGTGTGTGTCCCCATTCACCCACCACCACCACCACCACCAGCACCACCCCAACACAGCGTTTAACCATTCAGGAGGAGTTTGATAAAGTGGTAATCTTGCTCACCGTGGAATTATGGCGGGCAGAGAGGGAAAAGGCCACCTCTTTGTCATTAAATGCCTTCCCCATTCATTGGCGTGACAGCCGAGCACTACGTCTTTTAGCCACACAGCCAAAATGCCACGTTTGAAAGCTCCTCGATTCGATTAATGTTTAGAGGGAGGTGAGTGCCGTCTTTAATCCTGGGGGGGGGGTGGGGGGGGGGGGGTGGTGCTATTTTACAGTCAGTAAGAGAGGAGGGGCCTCCTCTAATCTGAGGGGTCGGCGTGGGGGCTTTATCAGGAGAGGTGGACGTGGTAATGTTTGCACTTTCTCAAGAAGCATTTTTTGGGAAAAGTGAGGTGTGGAGGAAACACACACACTGTCGTGACACACACACACACACACACACACGCAAACATACTGCAAATGTAATCAGGGAACGGGAAGTAACCTGCACTTGGGCGGTGGGGGGTGGGTGTGTGTGTGTCACGCATCAACCATTACATAATTATTGGGGTCTATTTTGTTTTTACTGCGTTTATGGACAACCACAATATTGTAGCAGGATATACGTTGAATATCAGTGTTGGAGTTGCTACCTTGCTTTTTTGTAATAAGATAAATCACAAATCATAGTTAGCACCCACCAATGTAGGGCACCCCCCCCCCCCCCACATTGAAAAAGTAGTGTGTTAATATTGTCGTTTAAAAGCATTTTATAAAACTGAAATATCCTGAGTCGCCTACTTGGAGGTTTTTATTTTCCATCTTTTCCATTTCTCTAACAGTATCGTTTGAGCGAACCAACCACCAACCCCACATACACCGCCGTCCGCACGCCGCTGGCAGGCAGACGTTAGTTGTCAACTCGTGAACAGTTTATAGTGGCGATCAGTACCACACACACACACACACTAAACTATTTAAAAATGTAACTTTTAATTCATTTCAAGGTAGAACTGAGCTAAACCAGCAGCACGCGCGCACGGCACCGATGAACGGGCTGCTCTCGTCAAAGTAGGCGAATTCTTCTTATTATTATTATTATTATTATTATTATTATTATTATTATTATTATATTCGAAAAGTCAAAGTCAGAGCCACGCAGAGGTGTGTACAAAAACGTGAAAAGCGTACCGACAATCAGACCTTTTGAGGTATTATTCTCTAACCGGAGCACTACTGGTGACCACAGTATCACTCTGTTGATCTCTACTGGTTACCACCGGAGGCTTTTCAAAATCACTCGCAAAACTTTTTATGTGTTGACAATTTCCAAACAGAATATGAGATTTGCATATATATTAGCTGAATGTGAAATATTAGGGACTTTGTAATCTCCATGTATCATCAAGCTCTGTTTTTACTGAAAGTAACAATGTTACTGGGATGCATTATTAATATGTAAATGTTAATATTGTTATTATTATTATTAGTAGTAGTTGTAGTAGTAGTATTATTAGTAGTAGTAGTTGTAGTAGTAGTGATATTGAGGATGAAATGGGAAATTACAGTATTCCTATCCCTAAAGAACAATTTTATTATAAGTTTTACAACCACACACAGCATTAAGTATCCAGTCAGTCAAAGAAACACATTTACATTTTGGAATATTTTTAGACCTTGTCACGTCAGCCTGACTCGAGGGATATAATCAGTTTTAACAGCAAATCAATTCCATCGATCGGCCAAGTCGGAATACTTTGAGAGTATATTAACTCGCATTCATCTACATTGAGATGGGAAAATTATTCATCCTTTCTTCTGACTTGGCAAGTCTACTGTCCATATTTGATTAGATATTGGCATGGCAAGGCCGCATCTCAATAATTTCCTTGTCGGAATCAAAACATTGAGCAGTAATTAGCAAGCAGTCGTATCGCGAGGATTCTCGTCGGGCTAAAGAGAAATAAGACGGAGCCTGCTTCCTCCAGCAGTCTGATTGATTCGAGCTGCCAGCTAAGATACAACTGAACCTTGCGTGTAGTTTTAAAATGTGCACATTTTTCCACGTGTCTGCAAGCATCTTAATTAATGCGTTCAAATTCAGGGTTGATGTAATCCCACCGAAGTTCAATAAATAGATCATATGGAAATCACAATTAAACATTCATAAATTGCGAACATTCATTAATTTCATTAATTTCGAGTCCGACTGTAGAACGTCCCAGATTGCCCATGAAAATAATGTGTTGAAAATCAAATACTGTGTACAATCTGTACACAAACGCAGTAATTACACCATGGATGTGCAGTATAATGCGATACAGTCATACACACTACAATGGTAAAATCAGATACCTTCCACCGACCGAGAGGTTCCGCACTTATGGGACCGGGCTCACACAGGTTCACACCGGTTCACAGACTTCACGCCGAGTGAGGACCGATAAATCACAAGACGTGACCTTTGCCGACATCGTGGGGACCTTAGCGGCTCCAAATGCTATAGACGGGGGGGGGGGGGGGGGGGGGGGAAACAGGAAGATTGAATCTTGGCGAAGGGGTGATGGACTGCAGATAGCAGACTTTGCTATCCACGTGTGTGTGTGTGTGTGTGTGCGTGTGTGTGTGTGTGTGGGGTGGGGGGCGTGTGTGTGGTGTGTGTGTGTGTGTGTGTGTGTGGCGGGCGGGTGGGGGGGTTACAAGGGCTGTCGCTTGCCTCACCTCACCTCCCTTATCGTTTTTTACACGCGTTTGTTCACGCCGACGCCTCTGTTTTGGTGCGTCCCGGAACAGCGTTTAACGGCCCAAAAAAAAAAAAGTGACGTCTTCGTATTTTTCCTTTTCGATCTACAAAATATCTCGACTGGAGTGATAGACGGGATGACTTCTAACGCTCTCTCTCTCTCTCTCTCTCTGTGTGTGTGTGTCTCTCTCTCTCTTTCTATTCCACGGTGTAACTCGAGGGGTCACCAGTCCTTGTTAATCGTCTTTACGTGTGAATTTGTTTGCGTTTATACATTCATCTACACTCATCTATTCATTCATTCAGCCATCCATCCATCCACCAATGTAATGATTCATAATCCGGGCTCAAGCTAAAGAAAGAACGACGACAGAACGACGGAGCAGAAGAGTGACGGAGAGAGAGAGAGCGAGGTGTCAGATGCTGTTAATGCCGCCCAGAGAAGACTGCTGAGTGACTCACCGGCGCTCGCTCGCTCGCTCGCTCGCTGGAAGTGGTCGCCACCAGCTGTCGCCATGGCGGCAACCTTTCTAACGTGGCCCAGGGTGACCGGTGCATCTGCGTCAATGTAAAATTCGACCCCTGACATTTTCATGGCTCAGCGCCGCCACTGCTGCAGAACCCGCGCGCGCGTGTGTGTGTGTGTGTGTGTGGATATTGACAGTTACGATGATGATGATGATGATGATGATGATGATGACGATATTGCTTCGGATCCATCGCAAATCGCATTTGCCGAACACGAGCAAAACAAAGATTACAAACAGGAGGGATCAGGGCAGCTGCGTTATTGATCATCGGTGATCGCTCGGTGACGAGGAACAGATATAGCCGCGAGACAAACCGATGAACCGATGAAAAAGACAACAAAAAAAGACACTTAACTGAAATAAATAAGTACAAATATCCACAGTTTGGTACTAAATGCCTCTGTGCTGTACGGCGTAGCATTGTCTGGACTTCACTCAAGCAGTTCACCATTTCCGACGGTGAAATAATGCACATACTGTACCACACATCCATGTTCAAGAGATACTTGGCAGCAGGCTGTTAGCCAATCAATCCAGTGGTCACTTTAAACTCCGTATTTATTTGTAATTTCTCATCATTCTGTTCTTGAGAGAAGCTGCTAGGAGCTGTCAGCTATCCTCCAGCTCTCGTGGACAGATGACTTGTATATATACGGTATATATACACGTAACAATGAAAGGACATACTGTGAGAGGAGATGTACACTTTACACGGGAGCATTCTGTCATGTGTCTGAGTAACAGGAGTACAAAAAAAAAAGTCCTGGTTACCCGGACTGACCCACATTGGTCTGTGCACGCTAAGAGAACCAGAAGAGGACGGAATAAGTTTTTGTGTGGAGGTGGAGGGTGTGTGTGTGTGTGTGTGTGTGTGTGTGTGTGTGTGTGTGTGTGTGTGCGTGTGTGTGTAGGAGGGTGGGGAGGGGGGGGCTTAAAAGACAAAAGGGGAGGGAGATAAGGCGGTAGAATACATTAGAGGAAGAGAGAGAGAGAGAGAGAGAGAGAGAGAGAGAGAGAGAGAGAGAGA